>CM060102.1:1237669-1458482 GCA_030522485.1 Stenchaetothrips biformis | reverse complement strand
TGAGAAAAGGGTTAAAAAAAAAAAAACACGCCGTAGAAAAGAAACCGGAGAGAACTCCACTAGTGTGTGAAAAATGGATCTGAGCGCTCGAGCGTGTGCCTGTTGTTGTGATCCTGCGTCGAGTGCGACATTGGGGTAGATCCTATCAATGGGATTCCATTCATTTTTCTCGCGTCTTTTTTTGTTTGTTTGTTCTTTGAGGAAGTATAAGGAAGTATTTTATTTTGTAAGCTCATGTATGCACAAACCACTGCATGGTTATGTCAAGTTATGTGTGTTTTTGTTAGGTAATGTGGGGCTAATGTTTAGGTTATGGAAGGCTAATGTTAGGTTATGTGAAGCTAATGTTATGTTTGTTTTTGTTAGGTTGTCTAATGTTATGTTGGTTGCAGACGGCGACGTGGCCATGTCGGTGGGGCCGGGCGTGGCGGCGGGCAGCGTGCAGGCCACCCTGCAGGCGTCCCTGGCGTCGCTGGGCGGCGCGGCGGCCGGCGTCATGAACCAGCACTGCTCCATCTGTGGCGACCGCGCCACCGGCAAGCACTACGGCGCCGCGTCCTGCGACGGCTGCAAGGGCTTCTTCCGCCGCTCCGTGCGCAAGAACCACGTGTACACGTGCAGGTGAGGAGCATCCGGGCCAGTAGGTGTTGCTTACTCAGCCAGATATGAGTCTTCAGCAACTGCTCAAGTGTTTAGTTTGTCGGACCCCTCGTCAATCTCTCGTCGCAAGAACGCCTCTCTCGCGGAAGATACCGCGCGAGTCGCTAGCCTGGGTTGTTTGATTAACTTCGTTTCCGAACTAGATTCCTCTACCTTTTGCTGTCCCCATGGCGATCCTATCGCTCACCGTTTCCGAGATAGTGCACCTCTCGACGGAAGCCCCCCTCCCCCCCCCTCCTCCCCCTGCCCCGTCCGCGGAGCGCCTAGCAAGGTGGGCCTGGCAACCCTGCCGCGCCCATGCACAACGGGTTGCTCGCCCGGCAGTTCGCAGGCGGGCCGCCGCCGCCGCCGTCCCTGAAGCCAAGTCTCCAGACCGGCGCACAGTGGGCCAGGAGACCGGTTCCGTGCCGCAGCGGCGCAGCGCGGAGTACCCGCAGTGGCTCCCGATCGCTGACGCTGCTCCCCAGAAACCCGTTCCCTGGCTTCCGTCTGACCGCCTCGCAGCGCCTCGCAGCGCCTCGCGCACACCACTGCCTCCTCTGCCTTTGGTCGGCACCGCCGCACACTGGGCCAGAGGACCCATTTAGCGACTCTGGAGCTCAAAGCGCGTCAAGAGTTTTAACCGGCCGCGGCGATGCATGCATCGGGCCGCAGCTACGCCGCCGCGACTGTAGCTCGCTCGCTCGCTCGGTCGTGGCGTCGTCACGGCGTTGGAGCCCCGCGTGTAAACAGCCGGTTTTATCTATCTTGCGGCACTTTCCGCGCCTCTTGGTTGGGTTGCCGGCAACCATCCATCCGCCAGCCAAAAGTCGGCCAACAGTCAGTCAAAAGTCAGCCAAAAGTCAGCCGAGGGTCAGTCGACGGTCAGCGTCTCTGCCACCGGCTCATCTAGATATCCTGGCTCGGCTGTCCGCGAGGCGGTCCTCGGTCTGTTGGCAGCGAGGAAGACACGCTTTACCAGACATTGGGCGATAACCTTATAACCTGGGGGTGGCTGGCGGACGGCTAGTCTAGGGCAGCGGGGTTAATGTTGTGGCGGAGCGGACGGACCTAGATGACCGACGCGCGTGCAGACCGTCGCAGACGGAACCAAATTGCGTTCGGTTCGGTTCGAGTCCCATTTAGCGACTCTGGAGCTCAAAACGCGTCTACAGTTTTGGCCGCCTGCGGCGCCGGTCTTCCGGCCCACTGTGCAGCCGTCTCGATGCGAGTTCCGGATGACCTCTGAAAAAACGCAGAGGCCGTTCGGAAGCCCGATCCAAGCCCCAAGGACACGCGAAGGAGCGCACTTACGCTCCCCCTCTCTGCCACCGCCTCGTCTTCTTACGTGGATTGCGTAATGTGCCGGCGCGCGACACACCGAAAAAAGATGTGTCAAAATGTCCGCCGGCGTCCTTGCAAAGCAAGCCGTCTTGTGAGCAACTGGCAAAAAAATTTGAGAAATGTTGAAACTGCATCCCCCCCTTTTTTTAAATTTCGGTTTTTGCTCTGGCCTTATATTTTGTTACATGAAAATAACGATGGGTTGGCACGCTATGAAAGCCGATCCACTTTGCCAATTTTGTTTCCTGTTTTTTAGGCGAAACAAATACCTAGAGGTTCGGAACCCCTTTAAAAATAAGTAAAATGAAAGAATGAACATATTAAAGGCAAGGACAAAACGAGGATACCTTATTCGAATCCCGTTCGACGGTGTTACTGTGCTGTCGTTAACCTGTGGCTTTGCGTGTTGCAGATTCAACCGGACGTGCGTGGTGGACAAGGACAAGAGAAACCAGTGCAGATATTGCCGGCTACGAAAATGCTTCAAAGCTGGAATGAAAAAAGAAGGTACTGGTTTTCGCTCTTCTGTTTTTATGAGTTAATAAACACTTTTAGATCGGAAATTTCTGAATTTTGCTATTGATATTAATTATTTGTATCTGTGCCTTTTTTTACAGCCGTTCAAAATGAGAGGGACCGCATCTCGTGTCGCCGTACAGCTACGAAGAGCAGTCAAACAACAGCAGTCTGTCGGTACCTTCTCTGCTCAACGCGGAAATGCTGTCAAGGCAAGTCGGGGCTGCCCTGGAGGTGAGTGTCTATCCTTTCTTAAAAAAAAATAATGATAAAATTAGATGCTCCAGAAAAAAAATAGTTCCTTTATGTTTGTTGCTTTCAGGCCAACGATTGCGACCTGTCTAACAAGCAGGTGGCCAACATTAATGACGTGTGCGAGTCGATGAAACAGCAGCTTCTGTTCCTCGTGGAGTGGGCCAAGTTCATACCCGCCTTCACCGAGCTGTCGGTGGACGACCAGGTTAGCCGAGTGGATTAAATCACCGCTTCCCGACGCCGACGACCCCGATTCGGATCTCGGGCGGGTCTTAAAATTTTTTGGTGTTGGGTTTGGTTAGGTTGGGTTCGCACAGACTGACGCGTTTTGAGCTCCAGAGTCGCTAAACAGGCTTCGAATCGATCGTGTGACCCCGCCAATGGATTCCTCGTTCGGAGAGCAAGCCATCGGTGGGGTGACACGTTCGGTTCAAGTCCCATTTTTTTTTTAACACTTTTATTGGGCCATTGAGCTACTCTGGAGCTGAAAAGGCATCCGGCATTTTGACGCCGCCTGGCCCACTGTGGGCTGATGCACTGTTTTTCCCGCCAGGTGGCGCTGCTGCGCGCGCACGCCGGGGAGCACCTGCTGCTGGGGCTGGCCCGCCGCTCGCTGCACCTCACCGACGTGCTGCTGCTGGGCAACAACTGCATCGTGCCGCGCTACTCCGCCGACTCCTCCGTGCCGGCCGACCTGGACATCTCCCGCGTCGGCACGCGCGTCATGGACGAGCTGGTGCGCCCCCTGAGGGAGGTGCAGATCGACGACTCCGAGTTCGCCTGCCTCAAGGCCATCGTCTTCTTCGACCCCAGTGAGTGCGCCGCAGTGGGCCACACCGGTAGAGGCGGTCAAAATATAAAGGGAAAAAAAATTGGGTTGATTGGTATTTGAACCCGCGAACTCGGTGTTCCTCGTGACAGACGCCGCCGGCCTGAACGAGTCCCAGCGCGTCAAGTCGCTGCGGTACCAGGTGCAGATGAACCTCGAGGACTACATCAGCGACCGGCAGTACGACCCCCGCGGCCGCTTCGGCGAGATCCTGCTCACGCTGCCGGCCCTGCAGAGCATCACGTGGCAGATGATCGAGCAGATCCAGTTCGCCAAGCTGTTCGGCGTGGCCAGGATCGACGCACTGCTGCAGGAGATGCTGCTCGGAGGTGAGCGCGCACGCGGGCTGCTTTGGGGAACGGGGGGTTTTGCTTCACGGGGTGCGAACACGGTGCCAAGGGTCCCCCCCTTTAGACTGTGTCGTAAGGGTATCAAGCTATTGGTAGGGCAGGGGGGAGAGGGGGGCTCATGCTTCAGCTTTAGCTTTAGGCTGCCTTGCTTCCTCTGCTTTCCGAGCGTGTCTAACCCCTGCTCTTGACAGTGGCTGTCTACGTTGTCGCAGGCGCCTCGGCAGAGACCGTGGCGACCGGCTCGGCGTCCGGCGCGGCGTCCGGCTCGGCGTCCGGCTCGGCGTCCGGCACCACGCCGGCGACGGCCGTGGCCTCGGTGGCCAGCAACGGCGCGGACACCGGCGGCCGCCACGCCGCCGCCAGCTACCCGGGCAGTCCCGGCAGCCCGGGGAGTCCGACGGGAACCCCGAGTCCAGGACACCCCGCCACCAACGGCCACCGCTCCCCCGTCGACCTCCACCCGGAGCTGTACCCGCTGTCCTTCAAGCAGGAGCCGGAGCCCACCTTCTAGGGGAGCCTGAAGCCGTCCTTGCGCGGCACGCTGGCGTTTCATTCCTAGGATTAAGTTCAACTTGTTGTCGGCCAGGGCTGCGCAGTGGGACAGATGACTGGCGCAGTCGGCCCAAACTCTAGACACACTTTGAGAGTCAGAATCGCGAAACAGGACTCGAGCTCAACGTGTCACCCCACCCACCAATGGATTGCTCTGCAAAAGAGGAATCCATCGGTGCGGTCACACGTTCGGTTCGAGTTCCATTTATCGACTCTGGAGTCCAAAACGCGTCTAGGGTTTTGGCCGCCTGCACTGGCCCTCGGCACGCTGTGCCCTGCAGCCCGTCAGCAAAGAACGGCCAGTTCGGCGTCCTCAGCGTGAGGACTAGCCATTGTCAACGAGCTGTATGGACAATTAAATTAATAGTGTGAAAATGACGTCATGATTCGTTTTCAATTGAAAGGGAAACGTTGTGCTGGTTCCAGAGTGGTGAACCTCGAGCCACCTCCCGTCTTCCTTACGGAAAGTGTTTTCTTACTGGGAGCGATCAGATGTATCATTTCCGGACAGCCTTCCAATAGCAAATGTTATTGAGCAGGTCTCCATGATGAATTGTTTGTACATAAATTAAAGGAGTGTAGTTCATTTGAAAGCTGCTAAAGAACTGTGGGAGCGGCACCGATAGTCCGAAAGGACAGGCGAAAATATGAGTTGTTGTTTTCTCAAAAGAATTGTTTTTGAAAAAACTGTACCTCTGATAATATTACCTACACTTGAAATCTGAAGGATGCAGGTGACAGTGTGCCAAAATATTCGTTGTTAAACAACTACCAGTCTGTAAACGCTCTCTAAATGAGTCATTAATAATATTTTTCTACTACATTTGCGAATGTGGTTAAGCTTTTTGGCTTGCAAAGTTTCTGCATCATCATTTCACTTGATGATGTTGCTGTCATTTTGGTTTGCTCAACATTTTTGCATTTCTACTAAGTGGAAACCCTCTTGTTTGCTCAATTAATTCTAATGCCACTGGTTCTGTCAAATGAATCCCACTACAAGTTGACAGACTCGGTTACATTGTAATATTTTGCCTGCCAAATAACAGGGTATTTTTGATACATTCCAAAGATACAAGGTCATACTCGGTCCCGAAAAGTGTAACAAAATGTATTCTAGTTTTGTTTAGTTTTTGTGTTGCTCAACGTATTGTAAGGCTCTGGCAGCCGGGCGAGGCTGCGCTCGCGCTAGCCTCTTTGCCAATTGGCGCAGAAAAAGTATGGAAAGTGTGTATTCAATAATTGAAATAAATAGGTGTGTTAATAAAATTGTGCCTTCTCTCTTTATTTATTTTTTGCGAAGAACTGAAATTATTTGAGTATGTGCGGGAAAGGTTGGCATCCCATCGTCCGTAGCCTCTTCACCACAGCACAAATCAACTAGCGTTTAACTAAAAATAATTTTTTAAAAAAATGGAACTCTACACCCCCTCCCCAGTCTTAATGGGGAGGCCTCCTGCTTTACTTCGGTGTTCGGGATGGGAACCGGTGCTATCAGGTAACTGGGGTTAATCCGATCCAGCGACTTCGATATCGTACGCCGGGGGACCCAGTAGGACCCGAGCCGCCGACACGGCTCAAACATGGGCAGAGTAGAGTAAGGCAGAGACGATAGAGAGACAGAGAAAGAAAGAGAGAGAGAGAGATTTTGGGAGCTTTTGTTTGCGCAGGGTGGTCGGTACCAAGTGTACCCCCGCTGTCCGGCGCTCCCAGACCCGAACATGCAGTCAGTGGGCCAGCTTCAAAGGACTTATCAACTCCATCCGACGAATCGGAATGGACCCACTCGCGACCAATTTCGAGTGGCTGGCTCGATCGGGGATCGAACCAGTGCCGAGGCCAATCCGCCGAAGCGGACTGCTTTTTAGACACCCGGGTGTAATGGCCTGGCATAGACGACCTAGACCACTACACCACCCTGACTTGCACGTCTGCCGAGTGTTGGACGACGGGTTTGAGTCGCAGTGGTAGGAAGCCACTCGAAAAATGAAAGGAATCTAGAAGTTTCGAACCCCGGACCTTCCGGTTAGGGTCGGACACCTCAACAACCTTAGCCACCACGGCTCATATCTCAGACCGATTGAAGCGGGTTCTTTAGGCGACACTGAGCGGCGGGCAGATAAAAAAAAGTTTCGAAGTAATAAGATTTGATCCGACGATCCTCACACCGGGAAACTGACGCGAGCCACCAGGACTCGGTCCTACCGAGCAAGAAATTACTGACAAGATAAAGAAAACATCGAATCGAATAGCCCATTTTTATTTACTTTAAAACACATCTCCCGCCGGCTCAACCGCGTACGGCCTCGCCTTCAGGTATTAGGGGAAAAAAATTAAGTGTTTATTACAATGTATTGTTGTATTTCAGTCTAGAGTGCTCATTACATTTATGATACACTTTTATTTACAAATGATGTACGGCATTGTTATGAGCACAACTTTACCTATAAATAACTAAAATTATCATTAATATGCAGTTTTTACAAAAGCCATCTAAAGTATTGTACAAAGAAGAGATAAGTCTAAAATTTTAGGTGAAATAAATACAAGCTGTGTCTAATAATCTAAAATAAAAAAATTACCAAATTCATTGGGGTATTATGACAACTTTTTTGCAGGTTTAGGAGTGTCTAAATCTGAAGCAGACCAACAGGAACCAAAAAACATCGTCCAAACAAAAGATTGAAAGAACAAAACCAAAACAATCAAACAAACAAAAATTTCACTTCTAAAATTAAATTGATAAAATTTGGCATGTTTGGAGACCGCCAAAGACAGAAGGTTCTGACCGAAAATAATTAAAACATTGAACAGACATAGCAGATTTGAAACAAAGTAACTGTTTCGATGCAATATGAAATAGGTATTTACAAAAGGTATAAAAATAATACAATAATCTTAAGAGTGCAAACAATATTTGTAGAGACCTCAAGCTCTTCTACCTAGCAGCAAAACAGTGAAATGAGCTATAGTTTCTACAAGATGGCTTCATCCATTCCAGGTTATGTCAGAAATTAACAGCAACAATAAATAAAAGCATACCTACAATGACTTAAAAACATTTGTTAAGGGCTACAGGGAATGACCTACATTCCGCTGTCCCCTGATACCCACCCCTGGAAACACCGACACACCACATCCTTCAGAGACTCCCTTGAGTGTGTCCTCTAGTGAAACACAAGCCTAAATCACAACACAGATTCGAAGAAAAGGGCAATGGCAACAAAACATCACGACAGGAGCTAGGCTGGACTGACTTCAGTGTGCCTCGAACATTGACACAAGCACAACGACCCCATCATTACGTTCGCCTGAAAAAAAATAATTTCGGTGCGAAATTTAAAAAGTCAAAGAGGGGATGAATTTCATTTCAAAAACATCCCTGCCCTTGGTACATTTTTAAACTTCCGACCCCAGTCCACGTTGTAAGTGGAAGGTGGTAAAAGTAGACTTCAATTTTCTTTCTGTCCGTGCAAGGTCCCTTACTCCACCGGCACTTGGTCTTGCTTCTTGCTCTTCTCCTTGTCGCCCTTTGTCTTGATGCACCTGCCGCGGAAGCAGATCTCCGTCTCCATGGACACCTTGGTGGAGGTGGTGCTGCCCAGGAACTTGTTGAGCTGGTCCTGCTCCGCGTCGCCCTGCTTGGCGGCGGCCGCGGCGGTGGTGGTGGTGGCGACGGTGGTGGCGGCGTCGTCCTGCACGTCGCTGCCGGGCGTGGCGGACGTCGTGGACACTCTGAGCGCGTCGGCGGCGTCGGCGGCGTCGTCCTCGCTGCTGCCGGTGACCGGCGCCACGGTGGACGCCGCGGACGGCTCGCTGGTGGACGCGGGCTCGGCCGGCGACGGCTCTGCCGAGGGCTCTGCCGAGGCCTCCACGGTCTTGACGGCGTCCTCGGCCACGTCGGCGGCGATGCTCTGGCTGCTGATCTTCGGCGTGGTGGCGGTGGCGTCGGGCTCCTCGCCCAGGGCGGTCACCGCGTCCTCCGCGAAGGACACGCCCGTCGTGGTGGGGGCGGTGAGCTCCACGTCGGCGGCGGACGGCGACGGCGCCGACGGCGACACCTTGTCGAACACGATGGAGTCCTTGGCGCTGGGCGCCACCACACTGTTGCCGGGGAAGGATGCGCCGTTCTGCGACTCGGCGGTGGCCAGTCCGTCGCGCGGCCGCTTCACGCGGACGCGCACCCAGTTGCCTCGCCGGCGGCCGTTGCCCGACTGCACACAACAACAAAAACAACATCATTTCAATTTGCACTCGAATTTATCTGTTGGTACCCGTTGCACAGTGGGCGCCAGAAGACCGGTAGAGGCGGCCGAAACACTCGACGCGTTCGGAGCGCCGGAGTCGCTAAACGGGACTCGAATCGAACGTGTGACCGGGCTCACCTTCTTCTGAGTAGCCGGGTCGCCGGCCTTCTTGTGCGAGTCCTCCTTCAGGATGTCCTGCTCCGGCGCGGAGGCGGGGGCGGCGGGGGCGGGCGACGCCGACGCGTTCTCGTCGAGCAGCCCGACCTCCTCCAGGGCCTTCATCACGTTGTCCACGTCCTGCGCCGAGATGGAGTCCAGCGACGCCGGCCTGCTGGGGCGGCCGTGGCTGGGCTCCAGGTAGTCGTTGGGGTCATCGGAGTGCTCCGAGGGCTTGGCGTCTACCTCACCTGCAGAGCGATACATCGGGTCAGGTGGGCAGGTCTAGAGCCGTTTGCCTGAGCGTTGCCTCCTAAGAGGGCGGGACTACAACCAGCGATGAGGACGACAACACCGACAGCCTCCCTGCATTACCTTGCACGCCGGACACGGAGTACTGGATGGGCGGCAGGTCCTGCGGGTTGCCGGAGCTGGCCGCGCTCCAGCCGTTCTTGAGGGCGGCGCCGGAGTGGGCCGCCCAGTCGAAGGTGGGGTGGGCCTCCAGGGCGGGCACAGTGGGCAGGCTCTCGTCCACCGCCACGGCGGCACCCTGCTTCTCGCCGTACTGGCTGTCCTTGCCCACGTCGCCGTTGTCCAGCGCGAAGGCCAGCTTGCTGTCGGCGTGGCTCTGGTCGGCGCCTGCAAGGAACAGCCGGTGAGTCCACACACGAGCTTCAGGGGAACGCGAACGGAACGTGTGACCCCACCAATGGACTCCTGGTGAGGAGAGCAATCCATTGGTGGGGTCACCCGCTCGGTTCGACTACTATGTAGAGCTTCTGGAGCTCAAAACGCGCCCGGGCTTTTGACCACCTGCACCGGACTTGTGGCCCACTGGGCAGGGACGCACCTGGTGCGGACGGCGTGGTGGTGGGCTGGCGGCGGTGGCCGGGGCGGCGCACCCTCACCCTGGTGGGCTGCGGGGGCTGCTCCTCGCCTGCTCGGGGGCGGAGGGCACGGCGCCTTCCTCATGGCGGACGGCGGGCCTCCTGGCGTGCGCGTCGAACCTCTGCGCCGTGCTGCGCGGCGGCTGAACGCTCTCCTGGTGGTCCGAATCCAGGACCTCGTTGGACAGGGCGGAGGGCGGGGTGCGGCCGGCGGCGCCGGGTCCGCGTCGGCGTCCGTACAGCTCGGGGGCGGCGGGGGCGGCGGGGGCGTCGTCGCTGCTGGTCTCCGGGGCGGCGGTAGGGCGGCTGCGGATGCGGCCGCGGACGCCGGTGGCGCCGACGGGCGTGTTGGGGCGGCGGGAGCGGGGGCGCTGCGTGGTCGTGGACGTCGTGGTGGCCGGCGCAGCGGTGGGCTGGCGCAGGCCGGGGCGGCGCGGCGCGCCCGTGCGGACGAAGTTGTTGTACTTGCGGACGCCCGCGCGGGTCGTGGACGTGGAGGCCTGCGTCGTCTCGGACTGGGGCTCCTCAGACACCTGCTGCAGAAGAACACGCATTAGCTGCCGTTCTGGGTCGTGCTCATATTACGTTATCACATTTTGGACAGTATTTATTTGACTCCTCCCTCCCCATGTAATCATTGCCAATCCTTACCTCATACATCCAGCCTTGGACGTAATGAGAGCGTCCCCTCTCAGAGACATCATAATCTTACCTGCGGTGCGACGGACGCTGCCTCCTGCTCGGCGTGCTGCTGCTGCGTGGTGGCGGCGAGGGAGGCTTCCGTTTGAGCGGACACGCCGGCGTCCTGCCCGAAGTTCTGGACGAAAGACGCTGCGGGCGGCGCGGCGGTGGTGGACGTGGTGGTGCGCTCGATGACGGTCTCCTTGAGGAACTGCTCCGGCGCGGCCTGCTGCTGATCGGCGACCTCCTCAGGCTGCTGCTGCTGCTGCTGCTGGTACTGGTTGCGAGGCCTGCTTCTGATCTTGCCGCGGACGCGCACCGCCAGGTTGGCGCCGGGCGCGGTCGGCGCGACGGCGTCCTGGCCGAACCCGGTGGACGTGGTCTGCACGTCCTGGGCGCCGGGCCGGTTCACTCTGACGGCCTTCTGCAGCTCGACGGGCACGTGCGGCAGCAGAGGCTGCTGCTGCTGCTGGGTCTGGATGCGTCCGCGCAGGCGCACGAAGGTGGGCTGGAAGTCGGCCTGCGGGTCGGCCTGCGAGTCGGTGTTCTCCGCCTGCTGCAGGTTGTACTGGTACTGGATCTTGCCGTTCTCCAGGCGCGTCGGGAAGAACTCCTGCTGCTGGATCTGGTTCAGGCTCTGCGGGTCCTCGGGCTGCTGCAGGAAGCCGTTGATGCTGGCGGGCTGCAGCACGGCGCGCTCGGTGGTCACGTCCTGGAAGACGGGCGCGGAGGACGGCGTGAAGCTCGACGTGAAGCTGGGCTGCGACTCGGTCTGGAACGAGTTAAAGCTGGGGCGTTCCGTCTGCTGGAAGGGCGTGCTGCTGAAGGCAGGGCGTTCCGTCTGGCGGAAGCTGTTGGGGCGTTCCGTCTGCTGGAAGGGCGTGCTGCCGAAGCTGGGGCGTTCCGTCTGCTGGAAGCTAACGGGGCGTTCGGTCTGCTGGAAGCTGGGGCGTTCCGTCTGCTGGAAGCTGACGGGGCGTTCCGTCTGCTGGAAGCTAACGGGGCGTTCTGTCTGCTGGAAGCTGGGGCGTTCCGTCTGCTGGAAGCTGGGGCGTTCCGTCTGCTGGAAGCTGCTCGGCCTGTCTGTCTGCTGGTAGGGCGTGCTGCTGAAGCTGGGGCGCTCGGTCTGTTGGAACGCGTTGCCGAAGCCGGGCCGCTCGGTAGGGAAGCTGATGGCGTCCTGGAGCAGGTTGATGTTCTCTGGGGAGAACCTGGGCGGCAGCACGCTCTCGGTGGAGGGGCTCAGCGTGTGCAGGGTCTCGGTGCTGCTGCGGACCGCGTCGTCGAGGCCTTGCTGCTGCACGCCGTTGAGGCGGTGCTGGTTGCGGAGCCGCTTACGGCCGCGCTTCACGTTGCCGGCGTTGCCGGCGTTGGCGCCGAGGTTCACGCGCTGGCTCTGGAACGACGGGTCGGACTGGTCGGGGGCCGCGGACGCCAGCTCGGGACTGGGGGTGGCCGACGGCGACGCGGCCGTGTAGCTCTCCGTGGGCGCCACCTCCGTGGTGCGCGGGTGCGGCCGGGTGGGCAGTGGTCGGCGCGAGGTGGGCCGCGCGGTCGGGGTGGGCGTGGCGGGCGGCGCGGTGCTGGCGGTGGTGGGCCGCAGGAAGGGCTGGCGCCGCGGCGTGGTGTGTGACACGGGGGACACGGGCGTGGTGGCGGTCTGCTCCACCGTGCGGCCTTCGTCCAGCGAGTTGACCAGCGTGGGCAGGCGGGGGTTCACGGGCGTGATCTCGGACGGCAGGCTAAAGGTCACGGTGGACTGCACCGCCGGCGGCGCGGCCGTCGTCTTGGTGTACTGGACGTCCTTCTCGTGGAGCTGCGGCAGCGCGGTGACCTGCTGCTGCGGGGCGCTGCTGCTCACGTTCGAGTTGACGACGACCGATCCGATGTGCGGCGGTGGCAGCAGGATCTTGGAGTAGCCGGGCGGCGGTTGGAAGGACAGCGGCGCCACGAAGAAGGGCAGCTTGTTCACCTTGCGCTCCACGCGGTTCGAGTCCAGCGACGACAGGTAGGGCAGCTCGAACTTGGCGTAGCCCTTGGGCGGGTGCAGGTTGGCGGGGCCGACAAACACCTGTGGCGAGTCCGGGGACACGTTGTCCAGCACGGGGATAGTGCGGGCGTTCTTGAGCAGCTGCAGCACGTCCGTGATCTTGGTGTCGTGGCGCAGGTTGTTGGGGCTCATGTACACGGACAGTGGTGGCTGGTGCGGCGCGGGGGTGGTTGGCGGCGCGGTGGGCGGCGCGGCCGTGGCGGGTGTCTGCTGCACGAAGGAGAACTGGTGGTTTTGCGGCGGCGCTGGCGTGGTCGGCGACGGCAGCGCGAAGCGGTGCTGCGACTGGAACTGCGGGAAGGACTGCTGCTGCTGCTGCTGCTGGAACTGCTGCGGCGGGAACTGGTTGAACTGCTGGAAGTGGTGGTGCGGCTGGAACTGCGGCGGCGGCGGCTGCTCCCTGAAGGTCTGCTGCGGCGGCTGGTCCCGGAACGTCTGCGGCTGCCGGAACTGCTGCTGCTGCGGCAGCGGCGGGAAATGCTGGAACTGCGGCTGGTGCTGGAACTGCTGCGGCGGCGGCGGGTGTTGGAACTGCGGCTGCTGGAACGGGTTGGGCGGATGGTTCAGCGACAGCGCGAACTGGCCGTTGGGGTTCTGCGGGTGGTACTGCACCACGTGGCTCTGCGCGCGCGGCGGCTGGTGACCGAGGCTGGCCTGCGACGCGAACTGCGAGGAGGCCTGGGGCTGCTGCTGCTGCGGCTGCTGCTGCTGCAGGAACCGCTGCTGGTGCGGGCCGAGCTGGCCTCGCTGCCGCAGGGTCTCCACGGGCACGTACAGGAGCTGCACCTGGGGGCGACGGAAACCAAACAAGGCGTCAGGTTGGCTGAGGCGAGGAGAGCAGGTCCACGGTGGACCATGAGGCGGTCAAGATCCCGAACGCGTTTCGAGCTGCAGAGTCGCCAAATAGGACTGTGTCTAGAGTTTCGGCCGCCTGCACCACTGAAGACTGGGCCTTGCCGCCGTGAGACCCAGCGCAGGCCTACCACCGAGCGGGTGTGTACGTTGGGTTGCCTACCGCCTCGTCGGTAGGCGCGCGCAGAACGTATGAATAGTCAAGATGCCACCCATTCAGCAGTGCAGGACGGATTGTCTAGTGACGCCTGCCTTATAGGCTATTCCTGGGCCTTGTTGTTGATGAATTGCCAAGTAAGCAGTCTATGGTTAGGACCCTTTCAGACTTTTTTTTTCTAAAAAAAATTTTGGTGTATCGTGGGAATTGTTGCTTTTTTGTACTACAACCTCTGCGCAACATGATTTGTTGTAAACACTATAGTCTACTTTGCTTGGGTTTCTCACCTCCTCCTTCTGGTTGGGCTGCGACGCGTTGTGTGACAGGGACTGCAGCGGCAGCTGGGTGGGCGGCGGCGGCGGCGGCGCGGGGCGTTGCGGGGGCTGCGGGGGCTGGGGGGCGTTGTGGGGCAGAGAGAAGGGGAGCAGGGGCTGTCCGAAGCTGGACTGCTGCTGTCCCAGAAGAACCTGCGCGCCGAAAAAAAAAAAACACACTCAGTGTTGCTACATGAACAGGCCCAGCATGACGTGCGCGTGGAACGAGTGGACCGCTGGCCGGCGGCTTTGACTCAATCAAAGTACGACATCCTTGGACTCTTTTCGCTGCATTTCCTCGTCACGCTATTCGCCGCCGCCTTCGGCGGTCCAAGGGCGCGCACTCCAGTCGTGACCTGAATCTGAATCTGAATCCGCAGTCGGCGCGGCGACGTCATACAGCGGAAGCGGCGAATGCGGGAACTGCAGAGGCATACGGGCAGTGGTTCTCTCCCTCGCCCCCGCGGGCCCATGGGACGCCCCACGAGAGCGACAGAGCGGCTCCGTTTGGAATCGGCCTCCGCGCATGAATGCATCGCATTACGGTGGGGCCGTTCGTTCGTGAAAGGCCCGAGGGCGGAGCGGAGCGCGTCCACGTCGACCCTGCGGCCAGTCGGTCAAAGGAGCGGCCCTGGCGATACCCCACGCGCTGACACGGCCGCGACAACGGGGTGACGCGGCCACCGTCACTGTCGCTTGCGCTGACGGACGCGTGGAGTAGCGACAGCGAGTCTGCGGGTCCGCACAGTACCTGCTGCACGTTGGGCAGAGGGAAGTCCTGCTTGGGCGGGCTGAGGATGAACTGCTGCAGGTTGTCCGGGATGCCGATCTGCTGCAGGAACTGGTTGGCGCCGGGCTGGCCGGCGGGCTGGCCGGCTGCCTGCTGGGGCGGGGCGCCGAACAACTGCTTGGCCTGGGGGCCCTGGGGCGCGGCCGACGGCGACGCAGCCGGGAAGAAGGGTGCGTGCGACGGCGTGGCCGGCGGGAAGTCCTGAGGGAAGAAGCTCGGCTGGCGCGCCTGGAAGCAGCCAAACCCGGAATTAAAGACAATTGCTACAAAAACAGAAAACTTGTTGACTTGTGGTCCTTGCGTGGCACAGTAGGCCAAGAAGACCGGTGGGGTGGGGTGGGGCGGAGCGGGCGGGCTGGCCGCCAAAATGAGCCGCATCGCGAGGGGCGGGCGTCTCGTTAGACTTTCATTCGGAATGGACACCCCGCGACCGCAGCAGGTGCCCCGCCCCGCCCCGCCCCGCCCCGCCTCGGGCACTTGACGTGGTCCGAGCGAGGCGGGCCGAGGGGGGAGTGGCCGCGGCGTGGCGTTCGGTAATGAAGATAACTCAATTTGTGAGGAAAAGCACGCAGCGCGCTGCACGCCGTGCTGTGCTTCATGCTGCCGGCAAAGCACGCAGCGCGCTGCACGCCGTGCTGTGCTTCATGCTGCCGGCAAAGCACGCAGCGCGCTGCACGCCGTGCAGTGCTTCATGCTGCCGGCAAATCACGACGCCGAGAGTCCAAATTTAAACGCGACTCCCGCTGCACAGTGGGCAAGAAGACAGGTGCGTGCGGCCAAAATCCCGGACGCTTTTTGAGCCCCAGAGTCGCTAAATGGGACTCGAACCGAACGGATGGCGCCACCAGTGGATTGCTCTCCGAACGAGGAATCCATTGGTGGGGTCACACGTTCGTTTCGAGTCCCATTGAGCGACTCCGGAGCTCAAAACGCGTCTACAGCTTTGACCGCCGACGCCGGTCTTCTAGCCCACTGTGCAGTGGGCAGGTGCGGGCCTTTCTCCGTGGGTTCGCACCTGTACGTCAAAAGTAAGGGGGACTGACTCACCGAGAAGATCTGCCTCTGCACGACGGGGGCCTTGGCGGCGTCAGGCCCAGGTCGCCGTCATCGAAGACGGCGGCGGTGTTGGCGGGGCCGTGCCTGCACGTCGGACAGGGGGCGGCCAGCGGCACCCACTCGCTCTCCGCCGCCTCCAGGTCCTCCACGGAGCGGGGCCCCGGGGGACGCGTCTCGGGGGCGGACCATCTCTGGGGCCCGGCCTTGGGCCCGGCGGCCGCGCTGGCGCCGGTCGCCAAGAGCACCAGCCACAGCCAGCGCATCTGCGAAAAAAACAACGAAAAAAAAGACAATTAGCACTGCAGAGTGCGGTGTGGCGATTCGACGTGGACCACGACTCCAGTCTCCCCGAGAGTCTCCGCGCTCGCAGCCAGTTTCTCCTTTCGACACGAACTACCGACAGGATGTGGCTGAGCAATTTTTTTAGCAGATGATACCTTCACACCTCACATTTCATTTCAACATACTTAAAACTACTATACACATGAAGGTGTCAGCTTGCTTTTACTATAGATATTAGTAGGAGCGGGCAGTAAGGGGCGGACCATGTCTGCCTGGCTGTCGCTCATCCGCGCAGCGGCCGGGCGTAAACAATGGCACCCCCTCCTCGCGCCTGCGCGGAAAATTGACAATCCCTCCCCGCCTGCCACGTCACAAAGGGTGACTCGGGCGGGCCTCGGCTCTGCTCAGCTCGTGCCGACTTCGGCGCCAGCTCGGCCTCGTTCGGACGATAGCGATGCAGCGCGGCACTGCTATAATAAACACACGACAATACCAAACGAATATCATCGAAAGAAAACCAAACGAGTATCATCTGCTTTCATTAACGTTCGTTGAATGAGATTTTTTTCCTCTCAGCAGCGGAACAACGGGGAATTTCGCAGATCTTTGCCTGGCAAATTCAACAAAACAACAAAAACAAAACAAAAAATCGATGCGGAAAATTTGCTGGCAAGATCGGAAGGCGGGTAAATTCGGCCACCTCCTTACGTCACGACATCCTCCAGACGACATGGCGACGCAATGCACCACAACAAAAGAGGTGGGCGAAAAAGGAATAAAAGAACGTCGGGGAGGTGCGAAGCGTTCGGTGAGAACCGGAGACAACAACAGCAGCAGCAGGCTGCGTGCTTGTTCTTGTTGTTGTTGCTGTTTCCCGGAATAATCGAGTCGTCACGCCCCGTATTGTCTCGCACCGCGGCCAAACCGGCAAAACAAATTTCTTTCGAACCTCCGCGGCAGTCAATTCCAATTATTCGCGTTTTGAATCCGGAGAAGAAGAGTCGCCGAATGGGTGCGCCGTCTCGGCTTTCCCAGGCTGGCAGTGTCCCAGCGGAGCAGCGTTATCCTGGGGGTCTTTACCAAACGCTAACCAGTCTGGCGTTCGGCGGTGCGGCCTTCAAAGAATCAAAGAAACGAAAACACCTCGGTTGTGCTTGCACGGTACTTTTCTCGCTTCAAGCGCAGCGACTGGGTCCCGAGCAGGCACTTGGAAACGAGAGAGAGAGAGAGAGAGAGAGAGAGAGAGAGAGAGATAGATAGAGAGAGAGAGAGAGAGAGAGAGAGAGAGAGAGAGAGAGAGAGAGAGAGAGAGAGAGAGAGAGAGAGAGAGAGAGAGAGAGAGAGAGAGAGGGAGAGACTCCGCCAGCAACGGGATTCGGGTACAAATTGGCGCCTGCTGGGCCCGGCAACGGCTAGGCGCACGCGCACTCTCATCACCCGCGCGCCGGCACGCACGCACGCACGCACGCACGCACGCACGCACGCACGCACGCACGCACGCACGGAGGCCCGCACTGCACGTGGCCCTGGACCCGGTGTTCCACTGCGACAGATTTCTCTGGGATGAGCTCGGCGAGGAGCGCGGTGTGACGGGCGGCACTTAAAATGTCACGGGATGCTCCACTGGGGTGGGTGGAGGGGGCGCTGCACAGTGGGCCAGAAGACCGGCGCGGCCGGCTAAAGCTCCACCCGCGTTTTGAGCTCCAGAGTCGCTCAATAGCACTGGAACCGGACGCGTGACCCCACCAATGGATTGCTCTCCGAACGAGGAATACATCGGTGGGGGTCACACGTTCGGTTCGAGTCCCATTTAGCGACTCTGGGGCTCGAAACGCGTCTACAATGTCGGCCGCCGGTGCGAGTCTTCTGGCCCACTGTGCGCAGGTGGCTGCGGAGGTGTCGGGGCTTGTGCCCGCACGATATGAGGGTTATTAAGAGCCAGTTCCTCAACACATTCCGAAAATCTTTGCGCTGCGGTCGTGGCGCGGCGCGTGACTTTCACTGACGAGCTGCTCAAACATGATGCGGCCAGCCAGGCAGCCAGGCAGCCAGGCAGCCAGGCCCGGCCGGCGAAAACCACACCAATCCACGCAGCGCCAGCGTAGCGCGGTGCCAGTGGCGCACCCATCAAAAAAAATATTTCTCCTTTTTTTTCGGGTGAATTTTTCTTTGCGTTTTGCTTACAACTGTATGTTTATTTTTAAATTTAAAGCGATTCTGGAGCGTTTAAAACGCGTCTTGAGTCAGGACTGCCGCCTGCGCCGGTCTTCTGGCCCACTGTGCGACTCGAGCAGTCCCGGAGTCCCGCAGTCGCGGAGTTCTCGCAGCGGGGATCACAGCGGGGATTTCACCCGTCGGCCCGTCGATGTTGTTTGCATTTCTCCGTGAGAAGTTTTGGAGCGAGTCCAAGGCAAATACCGGCAGCCCTGGCACGGGCTGGCTCGCTGACTGGCCGCCTGGCTGGCTGGCTGGCTGGCCGCGTGGTGGGAGGCCCCGATTGTTCCGGGATGAGCCCGATCCCCATTCATTTGAGCCACTCCTTCGCTCGCACTCATTTGTTTCTCCCATTCAACGAGGCATTCGCTGCGGCGCCGCGCCCGCCTTGGCCCTGGCTGGGCCCTGGCGCTCTGATCCCGCCTCCACCTGTCTTCGGGCCCACTGTGCAGTGTACTCACTACGGGAGGCCCATGGCGAAAGTGAACTTGACCGTGACGTATCCCGACGCGGTGCCGTGCGGCTCGGAACACCACACAAACAACATCAACAACAACAACGACAAGGCGGAGTGGTACGGGCCACGCTCGTGCGGCATCCGAAAATGACATCTTGATATACTAGAGCAGCGGGCTGGACGAGTCGAGTGAGGAACAACAGGGAGGACGACGAATGGAGTCGAGAAGGAAGAAGGAAGAAGGAACGAAGGCATGGCGGCGGTGCCCGAGGCGGTTCCACTGTGACGTGCCCACTGTGGCCGCCGCCACCACCTGTCCGGTCGCCAGCCCCGCCAGCCCCGCCAGCCCGGCCGGGTCCACTCAATAACCTTCACTTTTCACTTTCACTTTCAAATGGACCGGCGGAATCCGCGCGCGGCGTCGGCCCCGCGTTGTGTGTGTGTGCGTGTGTGTGTGTGTGTGTGTGTGTGTGTGTGTGTGTGTGTGTGTGTGTGTGTGTGTGTGTGTGTGAGTGAGTGTCGCCAACCTCACACCTCGCCCCTAGTGTGAGCGACCCCGCTATGGCTGAAGACTGTGATGGCATGCACCGCATAATATTGTCATCTCTCACCTCTGTCGCTTGG
Organism: Stenchaetothrips biformis; assembly: GCA_030522485.1. Taxonomy (NCBI): domain Eukaryota; kingdom Metazoa; phylum Arthropoda; class Insecta; order Thysanoptera; family Thripidae; genus Stenchaetothrips; species Stenchaetothrips biformis. Next base: position 1,439,233 of record CM060102.1, on the reverse strand, counting down.
GATGAGTCCTCTGGACTTCTGGTCGCAAATACGATTGTTTAGCCGAATCGCAACCAACACATAAAACAAATCGCACCTGCAGGACTTCTCTTCCGTGAGACAAGGCGCCCTGGGGGGCCACACACAAACACACACACACACACACACACACACACACACACACACACACAAACACACACACGAAGCAAACACATGCGCGTGGCGGCCCATGTCGACCCAAAGAAAATAAATAAGAGGAACAAAAGCCCACCAGCAGCAGCCCCCGATGCACCTTGACGGTGAGAGGAGGGGGGGGGAGCGGAGGTGGCTGGTTACTTTTCACTTTCCACACGTCTATCGCCCGAGGGCTCGTTGCGTCTGCACTGCACCTGTGCTACCAACATTCCGAGGGCGCCCGCTTCACTGTGCCTGGAGTGTGTCTGTGTGTGTGGGGGGAGGGGGTAGTAGGTGCATTCGTGTCGTTGCCCAAGATCATGTTCATGCAGAACCGTTGTCAACCATTTCGGACCATCACTGCGTGATCCCCGTTCTCCAGGAGGGTGCACGCGCGCCGGCTGCGCTACGGTCCTCTAGCCCACTGCGGTGGCTGCATGCCGCGGTGCATCGCCGCGCCGCCCCGTCCCCGACCGTCTGGCACGCGTGCGCCACGCGTGCGCCACGCGTCGTAATGAGGCGCAACGCATCGCGAGACAGACGTGCGGACAATAATGCAAGCAGCGTTGCACAAGGCGGTGCGTGTGTGTGGGGCACCAGTGCAGCAGGCGACACCGGTTCCACATCACATAATAACGGCACCACGCCAGCGGGAAACCCGTCAACTAGCCGCACCGAACCCAGCGTTAACCACTTGCTTACAAACGATTCCGGATTCCCACGATTACCGAACCAATCCCGCGACCAATCCTCCAGGAAAGAATTTCCGCAGTTTTCCTAGCGTTTGAGAATTTTTGTGTCTTCTACATGAGCAGAGCACGTTAACTCCTTACTGGGACCGAGGATTTTTTGCCTAACCAGTGTCTTCGGGTGTCTTGTCTTCAGGTTGGTGTCTTGTCTTCGGGTGCCTAGTCTTCGGGTCGGTGTCTTGTCTTCGGGTGCCTAGTCTTCGGGTGCCTAGTCTTCGGGTCGGTGTCTTGTCTTCGGGTCGGTGCCTAGTCTTCGGGTCGGTGTCTAGTCTTCGGGTGCCTAGTCTTCGGGTCGGTGTCTTGTCTTCGGGTGCCCAGTCTTCGGGTCGGTGTCTTGTCTTCGGGTGCCTAGTCTTCGGGTCGGTGCTTGTCTTCGGGTGCCTAGTCTTCGGGTCGGTGTCTTGTCTTCGGGTGCCTAGTCTTCGGGTCGGTGTCTTGTCTTCGGGTGCCTAGTCTTCGGGTCGGTGTCTTGTCTTCGACTGTGCCTCTGTCTTCGTCCTGGCCGAGGACCGCATTCCATTCACTCTGCCTGGCACCAGCGTACAAGTCTCCACCACCGCGGCGGCGTCCTCCCCTGCGAACCCCCCGCGCCTCGCCTCTGCCGAATGATTGGAATAAAATCAAGCCGGCCTCGCTGTGGTGCCGCTCTGTCTTTCTGTGATTTATCACAACAGAGAAATGCAGCGAAGGGCCTGCGGGGAGGAGTGGGGGGAATTGAAGTCGGTGGAACAAGATGAATCACTTCCACCGAACACATTTCAATAGCAGGCGCCGCCGCGGCAGCCTTCCAGCGTGACGCCGCACTGTAGGCCAGAAACCGTCGCAGGCGGCCAAAACTCTAGACGCGTTTTGAGCTCCAGAGTCGCTTAACAGGACCCGAACGATTGCTCTCCGAATGAGGAATCAATTGGTGGGATCACACGCTCGGTTCAAGTCCCATTTAGCGACTCTGGAGCTCAAAACGCGTCTCGAATTTTGTCCGCCTGGGTCTTCTGGCCCACTGTGCGACGCTGTTCGGGGGCCTTTGGCTGGGCCTTTGGCTGGGCCTTCGGCTGCACCCCGCCGACACGATCCAACAACAACAACAAGTGCAGCGGCGAGGGAAAACAGCGCAACATTACCGATTGTCCACGCACATCTCCGGGCAAGGGGCATTACACCAAGTTGCGTCCGTGGGGCTGACAACATCATGCCTTCTTTTTCTTGTTGTTTTTTTTTTCTTTTTGCCCTGTCCTATTATTACTATTCATCTTTCACAAAATAACAATATGGTAAGGTCCTTGGGCGGCAAAGGGGCGCCGTAAAGTCGCCATCGACAACATAAACAGCAACAACAACAGCAACAACAGCAACAACAGCAACAACAGCAACAGCAACAACAGCAACAACAGCAACAAAGTGGCAGCAGCAGTGCATGGATGAAACGAAGCGCTGCTCGCCCCGACTACTTGACCCGCGGCGGTGGCGCCGGCGCCCCTCACCTCAATCTGCCTTCCCACTTTCCGACCAGCGCCGAGCCTAATTTGTTGTTGTTGTTGTTGTTGTTGTTGTTGTGACGCGGCGTGGGGATGGCAATTGACTCGGATGGTTCGCTTGCCGCTTTTGCCGCCGCTGCGCCGCGTCGTGGCGAGACTAGAGAATTGCTTTTCTTCGACCCCCGTATACAACACGTGCAGCATGGTAAGGCTCGCCCTTGGGGCACGAGGAGCAGGAGGAGGAGAAGAAGAAGAAGAAGAAGAAGAAGAAGAAGAAGAAGAAGAAGAAGAAGAAGAAGAAGAAGAACCAAGACGACTATAACAACCACCACCACCACACACGAAATTCTTTGGCGTTTTTTTTTTGCACGTTTTTGAGTATACTTGCTTTCCGTCTACAAATTTGTACAAATCCAAATTTTCCGTGCCCCATTTTTTTTTTTTTTTTTTGTTACGGTGTGACGTCACGACGTCCTAAAACTATCGTCGAAGTGACTGTGCAGCAGCGCATCATCGTGGAATGAGCTCATCATCAGCAGGCGGCGCGCGCTGCTATCCGATCGGTGTCACCGCGCGTGTGGCCCACTGTGCGGGCTTCACAACGACACGCCGCGTCGCGCACGTGCCGCCGGCCACACACATCATCAAGCGGCACGCGTCACGTCCCGGCACCGCGACCAGCGTCCAGCGGATGACGTAACGGCCAGCCAGCGGGTCACGCCGAGCATCGGGCACGTCGGCGGCGAGCGCGGAGCATCAACCCAGCGCGCCGAGTAACGAGCACACTGCCTCTCATTCCTTTTGAAATGAGTTGACTTTGCGACATTTTCCGATGAAAACCACAGCGTTCAGGATTCCCCTGGCATGCGATCGCAATGACTCAGTTATGGCAACGTTTTGCCAGAGGCCTCACCACCACCCCTTCGTCATTTTGCTGCAAAACTTTGCTAAAAAAAATATTTTGAGGCATTATATTATATAGCAATAAATTGCAAGAACATTTTTCGTGCAAATTACAGACAGTCGCGGTAGTGCAACTAGAATGACAGTGCGACAAACTGCGACAAAAATGGCGACGAATTCCCGCTGCGCCAGAAACGCGCCGCGCCGGGACATCGGCCGCGTGCACACTGTGCACCCGATGTTAAAAGAGCATTTGAGCGGCGCGGTTAGGGTTTGCTTCCGCGCCGACAGACAGCCGGACGACCGAGTCATCGTGTTAGTATGAGAAATTGCCGGGAGAGGAAGTTGCCGGTGAGTGAAATGCGCGCCGCTCATCGCCACGACGGCGCGGCGGCGCGGCGGCATGCGCGCTGCCACCACAAGGGAGAGAAACCTGCTCCGTGTCGCGTCGCGTGCCGCCGGGGTGGCGGCGTGGCGGCGCCGCACAGTGGGCCAGAAGACCGGCGGAGGCGGTCCAAACCCCGGACGCGTTCTGAGCGCCAGAGTCGCTCGATGGGACTCGAACCGAACGTGCGACCCCACCAATGGACTGCTCTCCGAACGAGGAATCCATTGGTGGGGTCACACGTTTCGGTTCGACTCTGCAGCTCAAAACGCGCCTGCAGTTTCGGCAGCCTGTGCCCGTCTACCGGCCCACTGTGTGGCGGCCGGGCGGCGGCTGGGCTGCGCCAACGACACCGCGACAAGCCGCAAATTGGGGTCATCAAACTGGCGCTTTGCAGTGGGACACAGTCCCGCTGCACCCGCCGAGGGGTGAGTCTGCCAACGCGGATCATCTCTGTCGGGGCAGAGAGAGAGAGAGAGAGAGAGAGAGAGAGAGAGAGAGAGAGAGAGAGAGAGAGAGAGAGAGAGAGAGAGAGCTTGCTGCTTCTGTCCCAGCGCTGCGGACCGTCCCAACCCAAACATAACCTGCAGGGTCCAGTCAAATGGGCCGCCACAAGGCGCAGACAAATGGCCCCTGTGACGGTGTGGCGACGCAGTCGCTAGGTATGGGACACTCCTCTGTCACTCTGCCGCCCTGAGCGCCACGCCGTGAGTGCGAGAGAAACAGAACGATGACGCTCGGCTGGCGGCCGCACTAATGGCGTTCCTTCCGTCCCTGCATAACGACGGCCGCGGAGGCTAATCGAACGAGTCGCTCGCCGCATAACGCCTGGCCGGCTGGGGCGGCTTGCAGTGGCACCCCCAGTGGTCTTCTGGCCCACTGTGGGCAGCGCCGCAGCTCGCAGTGCAGCCGGACAGACGGGTCGATCAGGAAACACACCGCCGGACGCCGCGCATTAAACGGGCCAGACCACTTCTTGGCCAGCAACTGGAGCAGGAACAAGCCGTCAGGCGGGCACGGCGATGATGTGTGCTCAGGGGTCGTTGAGGAAGGCGGCGGCCACGCACACACACACACAAACACACACACTGTGATAAAAACCCGCCGCCCCAGGTCGTTGTGTGTGTTACGGCCGCGCAGCCGTGGTGGTCAGCGGCGTTCACATCGCGTGACCAGGCCCATGAGTCTCTCGATGCACACACACACACACACACACACACACACACACACACACACACACAACCAGCTGACGGGCAGCAGCGCTCCCGGTGGTGTGTCGTCGTGTTACGTTTGCACAACATTGCCTCCTGGGTCGACACCGAAACACAAACACACAGTGGGCTGCCGATGCTCGGCGTGCCCGGCGCCTACGACACTACAGCGCGTCACGCGACTGGACGGGCAGCTCGTTGGCGCCCCGGCGCCTAGTGGGACACGCTCTCATTCCAGGCGTGCCAATTGTGCGTCTTCGTGGTGTCAAAAAGAAGAAGGAGAAGTCAGCGCACGCGCGCTGATCTATTGTCTCTCTCTCTCTCTCTCTCTCTCTCTCTCTCTCTCTTTCTCTCTCTCTCTCTCTCTCTCTCTCTCTCTGAGTGACCCCGTATTTCGATCAGCCTTAGCCGCCCGCGCCTCGCCTATGGCACGCGTGAAATTATTATCGGTCTCTACACGGTCTGATGTACGCTATATCAGTGTGTGCGTGCATATGTGTGTGTGTGTGTGTGTGTGTGCCCTCCCCTTTGGCCATCCACGGGCATGCGTTACATCAGCGCTGCGGATTGTGGTGGCCATGCCGCTCGTAGTGTTGTAAAGTAAGTTGGCGCCGCCCCTGCCTGGCTCGGGGCCCCAGGGGCGGTCGAGGGACGGCTCAGGGTTTCCCCCGGGGCCCGCAGCGAGCCAGAGCCAGTGGCGTGCCTACAGTCCGCCGTCGCCGCTACCCCGCGATCAGGAGGACAGTCAGCGGCAGCGCTTAAGTTTCTTCGCGTGGGGTATTTTTTAAGAGACTCCGGATCGTCTCACAGTGGGCCAGCAGACCGGCGGAGGCGGTTCATTGGTCCCACCCTCGCCATTGCCTGCCGTCTACCCATCCGGCGTCGGTCCAGCTCGGCACGGCCTATGCTTTTGTTATTGTTATTGTTGTTATTTATCGCCGCGCCGCGTCACGATTCCGGCCACGTGCCGTGAGTCGCGGTATCGATCGCCATCAGGCGCCGCAGTCCTGGCGATGCTTCATGTCGTTGGCGGGGCCCTCGGCGTTACGAAGGGCTTACCGAAGGGCCGCTAATTTTCCTAACTCTGTGCCAAGTTTCATCCACAAAAGCCCTAAATTGACCTTTTTTTAAAAAAATAATCAAAATTTGTAAGTTATTGTGTTGTGAGAAGCTGCTTTAGCGCCTGAGGCCTGCGGGTAGGCAACCACGCGGACGCAATACACGCATGTCTCACCGTTGCCTACCTCCCAGGTGCCCTGCTGGCATGTGCCATTGCTATTGTATTGCTCTCTCTCTCTCTCTCTCTCTCTCTCTCTCTCTCTCTCTCTCTCTCTCTCTCTCTCTCTCTCTCTCTCTCTCTCTCTCTCTCTCTCTCTTATTCAAAGTGCCAAAACACTTCAATATGTTAATTATTATGACCACAATCACAAGATGACTTAAAAGCTACACTTAGTGTGGTCGTTACTACTAATGGAAGGTACAAACAGCTTGCTGGACATGTGTTTCTCTCCCTCCATCTCTGTCTCTCAGCTCACGTAGGGGCCGGCCTGCGAGAGAGACAGAGCGACAAGGCCGCTGCTGTGGCTGCAGTGCCGACCGCGGCATCCCTGAGGGCCACCGCCACTGCGAATCTAATGAAATAATCTCACTCTCTGGCAATAACGGCGGCGCTGCATTATTTACAGTCGGCCGGCCTTCTTCGTTCCGAGAGGGCGGTGTGATCGATCCACTGTAACGAGCAGCGGCCGGCCGGCCAGACGGCGCGCTTCTCCATTTTATACACTCTCACTTTCTTTTCTCGCACTTGGACCGCGCGCGCCCCGCCGCCCCCGCCGCCCCCGCCGCTCCCGCACGGCGTTCGCGCGACGTACAGGCAGTGCTACCAATCCGCACGTCAGCCACACTGCGCGGGAGAACATTGCCACAGCAGCCAGGGGTTGGCGGGAAAACAGACACCACCCGAGACGCGTTTTGGCGCGAAAATAACAAAAGACACCACACCCTCAGTTTTGTCGCGAGGCCATCGTTCAAACCGCAGTAAATAAGACGGGAATTTGGAAAGAAAAATTAAAATCAGCCTAGACTTTCGGCCGCCTGCGCTGGTCTTCTGGCCCACCGTGGGTAACATGCAGGACACTCTGCTGGAAGTTAATTGGTGGCGCTAAAAAGTGCACACACACACACACACACACAGCGCCGAGTTCTAATTGCAATCGTTGCGCAAGGCGTGGCGCGGCGCGGGAACGTTGCATCCAACGAGGAATATAACCCATTTCCCGACCGTCCTTCCCGTGCTCGCGACCCGATTCCATCAGGGTGGAGGGAATTCCCGCCAAAACGGAGGCAGCTCGTTTTGGTTCGGTTCGGGTCCCATTTAGCGACTCTGGAGCTCGATAGGCGTCTGGAGTTTTTGCCGCCTGCGCCGGTCTTCTAGCCCACTGTGTGCCAATGACTGCGACGCCATGCTTCTGTGTACCTCTGCGTGTCGCCCTGCACTGGTACCGCACACAACACACGCCGCATCGCGATCGCCCAGAAGCCGCATTCAACCTCGTATGGTCCAGGCCGGTTGCTTCACCAGTCTCGCCTCTGCGTGTGACGTGTCGCTGACCACACTGGCACTGTTCTTACGTGCGACCAGCCCCATCAGGGAAGCTGACATAAAGCAGGGCACAAACTCATAGCCCTCCCCCCCCCCCTCCTCAACTGACCGCACTTCGCCGCTCGACCAATCGCGACAGCAGGCCGGTCATAAAAATGCGGGCATCCTCGTGTCGCAACGGCACAATGAGCGGAGTGCCCTTTATATCGGTAAGAAAGCGAAAGCCCTTCCTAGTGGTGCTTCCCTGCCTACCATCGCCGCGCTGACCAAAGCACCGCCGCTGCCATTTTTCTTGACGGTTTTTTTTTTTTTCGGTTCTTCGGTTCTTTGGTCGGCGCCTTCCTGGTTTGCCTCCGCGGCGGCGGCCGGCTGCCGAAGAAGGGAGTCTCGGCGGACGAGTCGCAAGGCGGTGACACAACCTGGGCACGCACAGTGGGACAGACGACCGGTGGAGGAGGTCAAAATCACGGACGCGTTTTGAAGCTCCAGAGCTCCATTTTCAAACTTACCGCGCGCGAAAAAATACGACCGCCATTATTGCACCGCGGCCATACCGGCCGGCCTTCTTCCTGAGAGAGAGAGAGAGAGAGAGAGAGAGAGAGAGGAGAGAGAGAGAGAGAGAGAGAGAGAGAGAGAGAGAGAGAGAGAGAGAGAGAGAGAGAGAGACAAAGCAGTGTTCGGACCACTGCCGCCTTTGAGCGTTTCCCGTTGGAAGAAGATAGAAAAACAATAGAGCTCTTTTAAAAGCCACGCCGGCGCCGGGATTCGAACCCGGGCCGGACGTGTGGAGTGCTTTCGACACGCGGCCGGCACACAATGATCCACGCACGGTTTCTCTCCTCGAGACGGACAGGCCGGCCTGAAGGGACTGCACAAGGGACTGCCTAACGTTACACCGTTTCACAGTCGGCCAGAAGACCGGCGCAGGCGGCTAAAACTCGAGACGCGTTTTGAGCTCCAGAGCCGCTAAATGGGACTCGAATCGAACGTAAAACCCCACCGATGGATTGCTCTGCGAACGAGGAATCCATTGGTGGGGTCACACGTTCGGTTTGAGTCATGTTTAGCGACTCTGGCGTTCAAAATGCGTCTCGAGTTTCAGCCGCCTGCACCGGTCTTCTGGCCCACTGTGTGTTAGTCGGTTCCAAATCCCCGCATCGTGTGACGAACTAGAAAGCATGTCTAGACAAAGGGGACACCTGAGGCCCCGGGTCAGGCAAAGGGAAACGACCTTTTGCATTTGAATCCGGTGACCGCCGCCGGGAAAACTTGGAGGCCTAGATGTAGGACAGTCCAGGACTCTAGATAAAACTATGCACCACTTTCTCACCGCTAACACGTCAAAATCCTGGCTTACTGAAAATGAAATCCCACTCTTTTGTTGGCGGAGAGTGAAGTGTCAACAAACGAAATGGCACACTCTCATTTCACGGCTGCGAGGGTCCCACAGGGTCGTCCTTGGCGTCCTTCGTACTTGACTGCTGCCCTTCGCGCTGGGCGCTTCCCTCGATATCTCCTCCCGCGTTTCCGATGTCCTTCCGGTGTCCTTCCGCTGTCCATCTCGTCTGCGCGGACCTCGGCGGCGGTGTTGCCAAACACTGAAAACCAAACGTGGTCTAGACCACACCAACTGATGCGGTCAAATGAGTGCCATTTTGACCGAATCAGTTGGTGTGGTCTAGACCACGTTTGGTGTTGTCATTGCATTGAAAGAGCACTCCAAACGTGGTCTAGACCACACCAGAGCACTCTAAACGTGGTCTAGACCACACCAACTGATGCGAGCAAAATGGCACTCATTTGACCGCACCAGTGGTGTGGTCTAGACCACGTTTGGTTTTACAGTGAACTGGCCACTCCACGGAGATAGCACTATCAGTGCCGAGGATCGCGCTGGTCGGAGGGAAACCCACGGCTGGTCATTCCCTCATCGACGCGCGAAATTCTCGCGCCGTTTTGACATTTTGGCGGGAACGAAACCAGCAGCGGCCTTTTTCCCTCGTTGTTGTCGAAAAGCGTTATGCACCTCGCATATTTCTTCTTTTTTTCCCCCCTTTTTTTCCGTTATCAGTCGTCGGTCATCTTCTCCCTCTTTTCTGCGGAGGCGCGGCGCACAATGGACCGAGGCTGCGGGGCCCGGGGGCCTCGCCCCGCCCCGCGTGGGGCCCGGGCTGGCGTCTCGTCTGGCCCTGCGGCCATCCCACGGGGCCGCGCCGCGCCGCGCCGCCAGCAGGTACAAGGCGCCAAATTTGACATTTCGTTTGCTCCTATACGAGCGACGCGACGCGGAAAACACTGGCGTGCGATGCGGCCGCGGCCGCGGGGAAGGATCGCCTAGTCGTCATCACTCACCGCGGGAAAAGCGAAAAGCACGCTAGATTCCTCCGTGTTCCGGACCACCTCACGTCGGAGAGCCTTGGCCAATGGCTGCGTGTGTGTGTGTGAGAGAGAGAGAGAGAGAGAGAGAGAGAGAGAGAGAGAGAGAGAGAGAGAGAGAGAGAGAGAGAGAGAGAGAGAGAGAGAGAGAGAGAGAGAGATCGTGAATGAGTGTGTGTGTACGCATGTGTGTGCGGGCGCCCACACGTCTATGCCCGGGCCACCGCCGCCATGCCACCACGTAAGCAAGAGGCGTCAAAATTTATAAGGGAAAGTCTGGCCAAGCGCGAACCGAGGCGCCGCGGATTTTTACGAGTCGCGCCCAGCCCAGCCCCACCCCGCCCCGGCCGAACAAGAAAACGGAAAAAATGGCGGGAAACGGCGCCAAAGCGCGGCCCGGCTCATAATTGGGAACCAATCAAAAGATTATCGGGAAACGTTATTGGTTCCGGAGCTCAAAACGTGTCCGGGATTTCGACCGGCTCCACCGGGTGGCCCACTGTGTGCCGAGGAGGGCACCAGGGACAGACGGCCAGACAGATGTGCAGCGCGACGACATTGTGACTCAGAGTCGCTGGGCGGGGCGGGGCGGGGCGCGGTGGAGCGGCGAGGCATTGTCGCCCAAACCGTCACGTACAGTGGTTGCGCGGCACCTCGCCTTGCTCTGCACGCACTGTCAAAATTTCAGTACTTTTGTACGGAAAATATACAGAAGAATATAGTACGGAAGTTCGCACGAAAGTACGGAACGTCCGCATCTGTTCCATACAAGATCATGTAAACGGGTACGGAAAAAAAAGTGGCAGAAAGTTCCGTTGGCAAGTACGACGGTCCAGGGAAATTGTTGACCAGACATGTTCCGTACTTTTTCCGTACTTTTTTTTTCTACCAGTGCACGGAGTGCAGAGCGAACGCAAAATCATTTTAAAAATGGAAGAGGAACGCTGCAGTAAGACCGCGAAGAAGGAAACAACGGCGGCGCTAGAAAATGACGGAACGAAGCCGTCGCTGCGCACCTGCCGCTTCATTCCTGGAGTCGATGTCGTCGCTCCGTCTCTCTCGCACTCACGGGGCGCCTCACGTAGGTGCGAGAGAGACGGAGGCACCTGCCGCCGTCCTGCACTAACGGCTCGTGATTTGCACGGCACTTGTGAACAGGCAGCGCGGCAGCGCGCCCCTGCGGGCAAAGCTCCAACAGACTCAGATGAAAACAGCTATTTTTTTTTCACCTGCGTTTCTCTCTCTCTTTCTCTCTCTCTCTCTCTCTCTCTCTCTCTCTCTCTCTCCTCTCTCTCTCTCTCTCTCTCTCTCTCTCTCTCCCTGATCTCCCCCCACCGGACACGCACGATTTGGGCGAGCTTGTGAAAGGTCTCTGAATCGGCGGAGGACTGCAGCGCGCGCGCTCACACTCACACACCTACACACACACACACACACACACACACACACACACACACACACACACACACACACACACACACACACACACACTCACACACGGGAGCAACCTTCGTCTCGTCACGACCAAGGAGAGAGAGAGAGAGAAAAGGTGCGAGAGGGAAAGAAAGAGAGATGGGATAGAATCGCATCCAATTAGAGCCCAACTCGCAGAGAGAGAGGGGTAGAGACGGCTCTCGCTACCAGCTCCGGCGCGAGGTTCAAATCGCAGCACAGCGCGATAAGAAATAAAAATAGCACTTTGCACAGCCGGAATTATAGATGTACAGGCATAAAACGTATCAAATCGTGACCAGTGCGACGACGGAGCCAGTGCGAGCATAGCGCGCGTAGAAACGCAGAAACGCCTCACTGCAGCTTACGCCGGCATACCTCTGCGAGTGTGTGTGTGTGTGTGTGCGTGTAGGTGCGTGTGTGTGTGTGTGTGCGTGTAGGTGCGTGTGTGTGTGTGTGTGTGTGTGTGTGCGTGCGTGTGAGTGTGAGTGCGCCCAGGGAGATGCAGTGGCCTAGAGAACTCGCTCTCGCTTCAAGGTCTCGGCAAGAAAGAGGTTTATGCTCATCGCTCACGCGGCACGGCGCACGGGAAAGGGGGGAAAAAGGGAACCGGCCGGTGTTTGAACCCAGGGCATTCACACGGGAGCGTCTTCCCGACAAGGTGGATACGCAGTCTGAAATAAAAAATGAAGCGACTCTAGAAACTCCATATTGTGCCGCGTGGTGTAATCGTGCATGTGATCTATGTAGCGGGACGCTGACTGATGATGAAAGAACTGCTAAGAAGTGAAAAAATCACTGCAGAGAATTTTGTGGCTTTCGGCGCTGTTCTCGGCAGTGTCTGCTTTACTGGCCGACGATACGGCAGCAGGCAAGCACAGCTGCTTCAACCTGCAGCACTACAAGGAATCTCCATCGACCTCGCCGGGCCCTGCCTAGCTCAAGGGGAGCTGCGTCTAACTGCACCGAGTCTGCGCTTTCAGTTCGCACTCCTTTACGATCCCTCTTCGCGGAAATATTCATTTACGGCATCCCGGTGCGGATGAGAAATTGCGCAGTAAGACGAAAATGAACGCGGAGACTGCAGGGCACTGGCCGGATCTCCTTTTGCAGTGCGCGGGGGCCGCTTTGTCCGCTCCAAGTTCAGCGGCACCTTTCTTGGGCCGATAACAAGTCCCGATTCCCAGGGCCGGCAAACAATTAAAACCATCGCTCTTACCCAAGGAAAGTGTCACTCATAAACACGGTGGCTGAATAGGCTGCTCGTCTCTGAAGAGGACGCGCCGGAGAAAGGGCTCCTCCGCTCGCGCAACCGCCGGCCGAGTGGCGACTTCCTTGGCAAGAGCATGCATGACTCGGCCTTGCGGGGATCGCCTTCAAGTCATGGGACGAAATGGAGCTCGGCACAGTGGGCCAGACGCGAGGGGTCCACCACTCTGGTAATCTTGTGTACACTTCGTCCAGTAATCACATGCCAAAAACTGGATATTTTAGCTGTTTTTATCGGCTTTTAGGGGTGTTACTTACGAAAATAGGCAAAAAATGCTCCTAGCTGGCAAAAATTATAGAGTATTTGAGAATTTTTGTAGGTAATCACTGATAATCAGTAATCCTGTGTACGCTCCTGAGCTTAGTGGTGGACCCCTCGGCCAGACGACAAGGCGGCCAAAACTCTCTTCGCGCATACCGCGCTTTTCGTAGAAATTTGTAGTCAATTTTGCAATTGAAGCGATTCTGCGTGTACAGGACTCTGCGCGTGAAAGGTTTATACGCTCAAAATTAGTGTGAGGCCGCGTTCAACATTGGACCAATCCATTTAGTGCGCAGTTGCATGGTGCTGCCGCCACCCTGCGGCTGCACTGTAAACACCAGCGAAAGTGCGCTTTTAATCACCAACTTGTGTGCAGTTGGCAAGCCTGGCCCGTTTTGGGATCTGCGCATCTAGAGCACCCGGCGCCGCACGCTACCGGCCGGCAAGAAAGCAGCGCACAGTGGGCCAGAAGACCGGCGCAGGCAGACGAAACTCTAGGCGCGTTGTGAGCTCCAGAGTCGCTGAACAGGACTCGAACCGAACGCGTGACCCCACCAATGGATTCCTCGTTCGGAGAGCAATCCATTGGCGGGGTCACACGTTCTGTTCAAGTCCCGTTTAGCGACTCAGGAGCTCAAAACGCGCGGCGGTCTTCTAGCCCACTGTGCAGCCCCGCCTGACATTCAGCCGCAGGAAGCAGCCCTTGTTTGCGCGCGGCTGGCCTGGCAATGCGTGCGCAAGGTTAGCCGATCAGAGCGGCCAACCGTTGCGTCACGATTTACTATTCCGAGCGGCACGACCAGTCAGTCGCCCGCGTCCTTTCTGTCCCGCTGGCGCTGCCTGCACTTCCATGCGCAACGACCTCCGCAACGACCCGACCTGACCTAACCTAACAACCTATGCTCATGTGTGTGTGTGTGTGTGTGTGTGTGTGTGTGTTTGTGTGTGTGTGAAAGGAACGAGAGTCAGCGCTCCAGATTCTCCAACATCTTGCCGGCACCCTGCGTGCGAGCTGATGCACACCGGCCCGACGCTGACACGGGGGGCGGGGGGGGGGGGGGGGGGGGGGGGGGGGGGGGGGGGGCGCCGCATGGGAGAGGGCACAACGCGCGGCGCCTTGGAAGCTTGGCTTCCAAGCGAGCCGGCCGGCCGCCTCACTTGGGCAGTGGGGCGTCCAGCGCACAGTGGGCCAGAAGCCCGGTGGAGGAGGCGGTGCGGTCAAAATACCGGACGCGTTTTGAGCTCCAGAGTCACTAAACGGGACTCTGTACTACCGAACTGTGACCTCCACGATTGGATTCCTCGTTTGGAGAGCAATCCCATTGGTCAAGGCAGTTTTAATTAAGTCGCTCGTGCTCATGCTCATGACCATACTCATGACCAAGCGCATTACCATACTCATGACCAAGCGCATGACCAAGCGCATGACCATGCTCATGACCATGCGCATGCCCGTGCTCATGACGGTGGCGATGATGGCCTCGAATAATCCGGTGGGACGGCACGGGACGCGGCGCTCTATGGACTTTCTCCGTTTTACGGCTCAAATCAGCCAGCGGCGGACGGACGGACGGACAGACAGACAGACAGACGGACACACGGGGATGGATGATACAATTAGGCATCATTACTCCGCAGTTCTAACGACCGGCGAATACCACGTTCACCGGGTTCACTGCCCGCGAGAAAGAAACCGGCCCGAGGTTTGCACAGTGGCGGGGCACAGTGGGCCAGAAGAACGGTGGAAGCGGTCGCGGTGTCAAAAGTCTGGACGCGCTCTGAGCTCCAGAGTCGCCAAATGGGACTCGAACCGAACGTGTGACCCCACCAATGGATTGCTCTCCGAACGAGGAATCCATTGGTGGGGTCACACGTTCGGTTCGAGTCCTTTTCAGCGACCGTGGAGCTCACAACGCGTCCCTAGAGCTTTGGGCGCCGGCCGCGCCGGTCGTCTGGCCCACTGTGCGGGGCTGCCGTGTCAGGCAGGCCGTCAGCCGTGACTCCTTAGCGGCCGGAGCGGCGGTGCCCGTGAACCTGACCGAGACGCCACCGCCGTTTGCTTCCAGTCTTCTGGCCCACTGTGCGCCGGCTCCATCGTTTCATCACCACATCATTCATTCGTCAGTCTCGCTCCCGGTCGAGGATGTGGCTCTATTTTCACTTGAAAATTTTCCTTTGACCTCCGCTCTGTCAAATTTCAACGGTTCCTTCACTCAGTTTCCGAGCAACTTGCAAAGAAATCTTTGAGCTGCATGACCGATGAACGAACCCCCACCACGACACTTTCACATTTGCTTAGAGTGGGTGGCAGGCTGTAAAATGCCTGCCGCATGCCATACTCTAACCATAGCATACCGCCAGGGAGAGTGGCGCCTTGCTGTCGGTTAACGCTCGCGCTTCGAGGCTTCGAGCTTCGAGCCTCTAGCTCCGCGCACGCTGCTTTACTGCCTCACCTGGAACACGAGACAAAGGGCACGAATGAAACCAAGTCCAAAGCCAGCAGTCAGTGAAATGGGGGTAAATTACACGACTTTTATTCGACGACTGTGACGTCATATTCATTAGAATCCGACTTAAGTCACATTCGATTAATTACGGCGTTTCATTCGTTTTAATGTTGATTCATGGATTTTTAGGTTGGTTTTATCAGTTTCGTCAAAACACTGTAACTAATTCAGAAGCCGTGAGAACGGCGAAAGGAAAAGTTTCTGGTCGATTTGACTTTTATTGAGTCAACAATATTAAACGCGGCATGTTCCCGCTCGTCAAACAGAAGCGACCCCTCCACCGCCGAGCCTAATGAGCCATTTTAAGCCTCCGAGGCACCGAAGATGGACGGCACAATCAATCTCCTCGCAGACTGTTTCCGTCGCTCTGTCTCTCTCGCACTCACGGCGCGTCCCGGGCGGGTGCGAGAGAGACAACGCGACGCAGCGGCCCTGGAGGGCCCCTTGAAGGGCCTCGAAGAGCCTCGCAGGGCCCCAGGGCGTCCAGTTTAATCACAATCGACCCTTTCTCCAGCCGCGCGCGCAAACTACGAGTCGGTGATAGTGCACTCCCGTGTGATTGAATGACCGTATCAAATGATGCGTAGAGGAGCATAAATCACCCCTTCCCCTCCCTATCTCACAGCACGGGGGATTCTACCGGATGACCGCCTCCGCCAGTCCTCTGACCGGCCCACTGTGCGTCGAGGACGGCAGATGGGCAGTGAGTCCTGACCCGCAATCGTCTGGCCTTGCTGCCGCGCCCCGTCAGTGCTGCCCCGCTGGCCGGCATTGGGGGCGGGTCCGGGGGCGGGTCCGGGGGCGGGTCCGGAGGCGGGGCGCTTGGCGCAACTCTAACCCTGGCAGCACGTGTCCAGTCCGAATCGACGCTCCAAAAGCACAAATTACCAACACCATTTCGACACACTGCAGCAAAGGCTGATTCTGAGCGAAGGGACAGCATCCCGTCGTCGGCCTGTCTCATAGACAGACAGACCTTCCGCACACGGAATCAGTCACCTGTGTTTCTTTCCAGTGACCGCTGACCGCTGAAGCCGCTGAGAGAGAGAGAGAGAGAGAGAGAGAGAGAGAGAGAGAGAGAGAGAGAGAGAGAGAGCGCGCGCATGCTTCGGTGCGCCAAGTTCGGCGCCTGAACACGCCCCCCGACAATTTTCTCCGTGCGACCTCCGACCCCTCCGGCGCCACAGACGTGCGCAGGCTCCGCAGGCTGCGCGGCCCACAGGTGTGAAGCGGCAATCCAGGCGAGCCGACGACGCCGCACAGTGGGCCAGAAGACCGGCCCAAGCGGACAAAATGCCGGGCGCGTTTGGAACTCCAGAGTCACTCTACGGGACTCGAAGCGAACGTGTGACCCCACCAATGGATTGCTCTTCGAACGAGGAATCCATTGGTGGGGTCACATGTTCGGTTCGAGTCCCATTTAGCGACTCTGGAGTTCAAACTGCGTCGAGAGTTTTGGTCTTCCGGCCCACTGTGCGACGCTCGGGCCGCGCTCGGCAGCGCTCGGCAGCGCTCGGGCCGCCTCGGGCGCCCAAACGAGGAGCTCGGGGCGGACAGAGTGACGGAGCCAGGCACAAGGCCCGGGCCATCGCTGCCATCGCAGCCATCCCGCCATCACCGCCATCGCCGGCGCGGCTTGCTTGCTTTCTTATCGCCTTTGACGACCGTGAGAAGGAGCCGCGAGAAAGTCCATCGACACATCGCGGCGGAATGAATGACAGGCCCGGCGGACACTGGGGGGGAAAAGGCGACTTCTTCGCGTGTCCGAAATTTGCGCGGTTTAGTCAGATTTCTGACAGGTTTTGATTTACCTAACGGTAATGGCCTGGCAGCAATGATGATGATGATGATCATTATGATGCTGATGATGATGAAGATCATTATGATGCTGATGATGATGATCATTATGATGCTGATGACATGATGATGATCATGATAAGGGGCGTCATGTCTGCCTTTCTACACCATATCAGCCCGCGCGGTCCAGTTTCCTCAATTTTCATGGCATTCCTTGACTTATTTTGTACCTGTACTGAGAGGGCATTGGCGTGTCGACCAACCGACGCTGAACGGCAGGTGGTGGCGATGCCGTGGTGATGGCGCTGGCCACAACAAGTCCGCAGGCCAACACCCCATCAATAGGAGGAGTAATTGTGTGATAAAGAGGGAGAGAGTGTGTCGGCACCTTTCTCTATTAGCGGCTCCTGCCATTACCACACGTCAAAGCCACACCTCACCTCGCTAAAAGCGTTTCACCGGTTTCAGCCATTTATGAATTTGGTCGATTTGGTTTAAGGTTTAAGGCTAGTCTTTGAACTGGGATTTTGACCGCCCCCACCGGTCTTCTCGCCCACTGTGCAACGCCCCCACCGAGCCCAGCACAGATCCGGAAACTAAGTGAGGAAAGCGAGATCGGGTGGGATAACCTGTTGGCTCTGACCCGGCCGCCGCCACGGTGCGCGGTCCCGTGGGCCGTTGTTGGTCGCCGTCGTGCTAATAATAGTCGCGAAACTACACTATAGGCGGCCCCACCCTCGGCCCCGCCCACGCCACACGCCGCCGCCTCGCGGGGCCTTTTCCGGGCAATTACTCGTTTATCACTGTGTGTGCACAACGAGTCGTGATTGTTGTCAGCAACAACATCGACAACAAAGACATAGTTCAAGGTTCGGCCACGCCCTGCTTAATAACGTGTCACGGGGCCCAACACTGATAGCGGCAACTCCACTGTGACCTAAGGGGCCTCCAACCTCGTGCCCAATCCGTCAGCGGCAGCAAGCCCACGCCAGAGGCGAGCCACTGTGGCCCGAAGGGAATCAACTAGACTGTACTGTACCTAACTTGAGTTTTCTAAGACAATAGAGTGTGTAAACAACCAAATTTTTCGTGAATTTTCAAACAAGTATTAAAACTGTCAGTTCATCCTGTTCACGTTACGCACGTAAGGGGAAATTTTTTCGGAATTCTTCTGAAAATTCAGTAGTTTTGCCCGTAATTCATGAAAACAACTACAATTCGTTTGAAATTCAAAAATTTTCACATTCACTGCTATTTTCCCTTGCGTAACAGCGTGGAAATGAAATGTCTAGCCGATCTGCGTTTAGAGCAGGCTCTGTGTGAGTGCGTGTGAGAGTGAACGGCCTGCTGACAGCGCCTGAACACACACATAATGCGGCACCGCGTCTCAAAACAGCCCGCTTGGGAAATTTCCCGACAGGGTAGTGACAAAACGGCGTCTAATGGTTTCCTGGACGATGTGTGTGCAATGCGAGACGTTCGCACGTCTGGGCCGAACTTGACGAGCCCGCGTTCCCAGGCAACGGTCCCATGGCCCGCTGGCCGGTGGTTGCACGGACTAGGATGTAGGTCCGGGCCGCGACCCATGTCTTGGGACCACGGCGCATGGCACCACGGCCCCGCCCATGCCGCTTTATGGCGCAACTGGCCGGCGAGCCATGTCATGTGTCGTGTCAGCACGGAGAACACGGACGGCCAATAATATCGACATATTGCCGGCTTTTCCAGAAGTCCGAATCAAGGACGTGCCTCGACACGGCAGGCGCACACCGTGAATAATCGTTGACTAAAATTTGATCATTTCTGAAGGAAGACAGTCTTGAAGCTTGTTTACTAATTGCGATGGTGACTGGGTGCATTTCGGCATTAACACGCTCGTTTTCGGCGGCGAGGAAGGCATTGGCGGCGACCTCATTCAGCTAATCCCCACATCACGCTGGCCGGCCGGCCTGGCCACTGGCTCCTCTGGGAGTCGCAGCTCATTGTTGCCAACAATGCCCTCCTGACGTAACGGAGGCGCAACAAAGACAAATAAAACGATGCATGATGCTTCTGTCCCACGCGCTTAGGGCAGGGGCGGGGCAGAGGGGGGGAGGGGGGAGGGGGGGGGGTCTGCTCGTCGCGAGTAAGGGGTCTCACACTTGACACAACGGGCGCAGCCTTGACAGGCAATTTAACTAGAGCAGGTTCCCGCCTCCTTTTAAGTAAAGCCGCATCCCGCACAGTGGGCCAGAAGACAGGCGCAGGTGGTCAAAACTCCAGACGCGGTTTGAGCTCCAGAGTTGCTAAACAGGACGCGAACCGAACCGTGTGACCCCACCGATGCGGATTCCTCGTTCGAAGGGTCAGCGACTGTGGAGCTCAGAATGCGTCTAGAGTTTCAGCCGCCTACACCGGTCTTCTGGCCTACTGTGCGTCGTGGTTCCGATCACATCATTTTGACAGCGCACCCGTAACATCAGGAAAACACCGACGCCATTGCAAAAGACGTCTTACTCTGCCGCCCCCCACCCCCTCTCTTTGTTCCCTTCCCGCGCGTGACCCCGTGAGCATCGGGCGGGTAATCTGGCCGAAAATGAATCTGAATCTGCGCGTTCCCACTGCTGGCCATTCACCGGGATGACGGTGGCCTCTGTCGTTGTCGTTTCGGAATCCATTGCGTTTCGCGCTGTGATCGTCGTGCCGGCCGGCGAGGTGGACCGGCGCCGTTGCGCAAAGTGGGCGGCCAGGGCCCCAGAGGGGGCAGGGCCCAGCGGGGGCGGGGGCCCGAAGGGGACAGGGTGACGTCGTCGTTCCAGTGAGGATGGATGCAACACTCGGCGAGCACGACACAGAGCCGCATGACGGACGCACTCTTCTATTGACATTTTATTCACGTTCATTTACGTTTTCGCACATTAATACTATAGGATTTCGTTAAGAAGCTCAACAGATTTGTCAAGACGAAATTGATAGAGTGGTTTCTAAAACGATAAAAACTCGGCACGAGTTTGAGAGCGCGCACATGCATATCCCTGTGGATGTTTTCATACGACAAAAGCAGACTCTTTCTTTTCTTAATGCTTCTGAAGGGAATGACCTAAGCGGTGTGGTTGTACGAACGCGCCAGCGCGCGCGCACACACACACACACACACACACACACACACACACACTAAACAGACCAAACAGCCATTGTCACTCTGACGCCATACTCACGCGTCATCGGAACGCCATCATTGGGTGCGCATCATGGGAACGGCCCGCCCCGCCCCGCCCCGCCCCGCCGCGCCCTGGCCATGTTCCCCTGATTGCACCCCGCGTGAACGGCCGCGGCCACCTCACGCTTCCTCGTTACCCCCCCCCCCTCCCACCGTGCCGGCCGACCGCAGCGGCCGGCCGCCCGGCCCCCCACCACCACCACACCGCAAGGGGGCGCGTCATGCTCAACTTACAAGTTCCCTTTCATTTTCGGAAAGAAAAGTAAAACCATGCACCGGCTGGTGCGGCTGTGCGGCTGTGCCGGCCGCACCGCGTCCGGTTGGCCCGCTCTGCCCCCTCTGCCGGCCCCGGCGGCTCCGTGGTTAGAGGAACACCGCAAGGCCAGCGACGCCTCTCGTGCGTGCCACCACTTCAAACAGCTTGGATAATCCAAGCTGTTACAGTTTTTTTTTTTTTTTTTTTTTTTTTTTTTTGTGACTAACCAAGAGTTTAAAGTGTAGCTCCCTTTCCCCATTTCACATTAGCGCACCAGTAGTCCTGTGTGCGGTTGCCACCCAACTAGGGGCATGCATTTCCCTTGTTCGTCGGCGCGCGCTCCAAACGAGAAAGCGGTTCTTTCGGTTCAAGGCCGGGCGGCACCCCTAGCAGAGACCGCGATAAGACAACGCAGCCCATTATGGCGCCTGAAAGGATCTGCGGTCGGCATGAATGGACAAAGGAACACGACGATAGGATTAACAACAACAACAACAACATTTCGACGAGTGAATGCCATCCGCAGCGTGCGGTGGGTGGACTACACTGTCAGCCAGCGAGTCGCGATCCACTGGGGCGCAGTGGGCCAGAGGACAGTGGAGGCGGCCAAGACGCGTTTTGAGCTCCAGGGTCGCGAAACTCGAATCGGACGTGACCCCACCGATGGATCCCTCGTTCGGAGGGTATTGTTTTAATTTCGGGTGCACAAACTTCAACCTTGTAGCAGGGTGCAAGTAAGACACGTAATTCAGATGTAAGTAAGATGCAAGTTAGGTGGATCCGTAATTGGGTAGGTCCACTGTGATTACGGCAGTGCTTTAACGAGACATGGAAGCGAGACGTAGAGCGAGACGACCGCAAGGCAGCGCAGGAAAAAAAAAAAAAAAAAAAAACACAACTCAAAATTCATTTCCGAGTGAGTTTCTTGCGGGACGTCGTTGCGCGGTGTCTTCAGTGGCACGGTAAACTAGCCGACCGACGCCCGACCGACGCCCGACCGACGCCCGACCGACGCCCGACCGGAAACCCGTCGCCACAACACGTCTCTGCCGCGCAGTGGGCCACAAGCCAGCAGCGCTAGCTCTCACTCCCACTCGCAGAAAATGACCGATGCCGACGGACAGACGGACACGACATACCGTCCAGGCGATAAAAAGGGCCGGTGAGGCAATGGGGAACGCCCCGCCGCACCCCGCCCCGCCCCGGCCCGCCCCGCCCCGGCCCGCCCCGCCCCGGCCAATATGATGACGAGGCCAATCGCGCCATCGCCAAATCAGGCGGAGAGAGAGTCTCAACTACTGCCCCAGCAGCCCAAAGCACGCCCAAAAATAACTAGGCGGTTTACTCAGCAGAGCGGACTATACTACTTGCCTATACGAGGTATACTCCAATTACGCTCGCGGTGGCACTCGGTGCAGTTGATTCCCGGGAAGAGTCATAGCGGTTGACAAGAAATATTTCTCGTTAGTCTGAAAGAAGTCGACGAAGCATCTTGTGGCCGCACTATCTTTTGCTACCGGTGCACAGTGGGCCAGAGGACTGGCGCAGGTGGCCAAAACTGAAGACGCGTTTTGAGACCCGTTCCAGTTGGAAACTTGTCAAAACTTTCTCAGCGCCGCGTGCCGCGGCGACCTTGAAGTACCAAACGCTCCCTTTCAACTCGTTAACGCGGCGCCGAGACGCTGTGGGGGCCGCGGGGGCCACAGTGGGCCACAGTGGGCCACACCTGCAGTGTCCTGACGAATGAATGAATGAATGAAGATGGCCTCGGCGACCACACTGCCTTTCAGTTCGTCTACTAATGAGCCTCATTTCGTGGCGAGAAACAATACCCAAGCAAGCAAAAAATGAGTGGAATCTTCAATGACATAAGGTTTCTTTCATAGCCGGTTGTCAAATTTTGATGTGCGTGGTATTCACAAACATGTTTTTTTTTTCTGTGGAGTAAGTACTGTTTCCGTTTGCCCAGGGCGGAGTGCTGCACACGAATGCATACTTATGGGTGTCTGCGCATGACACAGGTGTGACACAGGTGGCGGTTGTTTTCAGACTTGTCCGTCGCGTATCGTCCCTACACTAAAAAAAACTTAAAAAAAAAAAAGGATACACACACCACATATGTCTTGGCAGAGTACGGGACGGAATCTGCACCACCACACCCCACACAGGCATCCGCCTGTCCTCTTCTTGCCTGTTTGAAGGCTCGGCTTGCCACGAGCAGTTGCTGCCACGTGCAATTTGCTCCACCTTTTTGATGGTGACCCTTCGAAGGGCGAGACGCTCATTACACGTAATGGACGCTATTAGCGCACGCAATTGTCACACGGACAGCAATTGTCGTTAGAAAAACGAGGAAAGGTATAAGGCGTAAAAACAGATAGCATCTAGATCTGGGCCCTTCCAAGGTCCTGCTCATGGCGTTGATGAATGCCTTTTCACAAAATCACGCCCTCCAGGGCCGGTTTGTGTGAGGGACCGTGGAATGCTGTATGTGTCAGAGCAAACTTTAGCACTAAAAAGCCATTTTTTTTAAATCAAGAAAATTATATTGGAACAAAGTTTGCCATCAGAATACTACGCTTAGGAGTCCATAGCCAAGGACAGTCTCACTTCAGCGGAGAGATAGCGAACCGTTCTTTCCTGCCTGTCTCACACTCTTAGGTCGTCAGTCAGAGAGAGAGAGAGAGAGAGAGAGAGAGAGAGAGAGAGAGAGAGAGAGAGACAAACAACGAAACAACATCAGCCCAATTGACGCGGGCTGCCGTACAAGGCGAAGAAGGAAAGCGTCCCGAGGATCATACGAAGGCTGGACTTTCGGTCTGGCGCTGCCGGGTTATTGAGAGCGTTACGGAACAGGTCCAGCAGCCAGACTGCAGACGCAAATCGAGACGGGCCACAGTGGGCCAGACGCGTTTTGAGCTCCAGAGTGGCTAAATGGGACTCGAAGCGACTCTGGCGCTCATAACGCGGCGTGCAGAGGTTTGGCCACCTGCGTTGGGTTTCAGGCCCACTGCGCGGGGTAGGCAGGGCAGCCGGCTACCTAGGGCCTCGGCTAGGGCTCACCCTTCACGCCCTGGCCACGCCCTCGTGCCCGTCGCGGCCGGCTACTCACGCAGACCTATTCCCGCGCTCCACTGCACCTGTTGCACTTTCCGCTGCACAGGTGATCCTGAAGCAACTCCGATCCCGGTGTGTTCCCGGCCGCAAATTACGCTCCACTAACAGCGCGCTGCTCTCGCTGGTTAGAACAAACAGTTTCGTAAGCTCAAGGTATTTTCCTTTTTTTTTTTTTTTTTTTGCTGATTTTCAGGGAGACCCTGCAGGGACTTAACCATCGGTTGACCGAGAAACCGTTTTGGCCGCGCACAGGCGTCAGGAGACCAGCGCTCTTGCTCTGTCGTGCGTTCAAGTCACCGACAGGAAGATCGTTTTCGCGATCGCTCTGCTATTTCTAGCCATTTGCGCGCGCGCGTGTCTGTGTCTGTGTGTGTGTGTGTGTGTGTGTGTATGTGTGTGAGTGCTAGAGAAATTTGCATGCGTAATTGCCAGCGCACGCACACGAATGAGACCGGATGGAGCGGCGCACAGTGGGCCAGAAGACCGGCGCAGGCGGCCAAAATTCAAACGCGTCAAAACGCGTCCGGGATTTTGACCGCCTGCCCGGGTCTTCTGACCCACTGTGCGGCGCGCGCAATCGCCCCACTGACATATCTCGCGCATCGTAAAAGTCGACGCGTGGCGGTGTCCGTGATAAGGGCATTTCCAACTATTAATTAATTATTTTTTTTCCGGGAACGAAAATGAAATTCGACGGCGGTTAATTGGGCTGAGAGAGAAAGGGTGAAGTCACTGCTGGCTTGGTGTAGCCAACAAAGGCGCGACCCGACCCGTTTCATGTTTCATGGTGTTAGGTCCGGGACGCCACGTCTAGTCACTCAGGGCGTCGACCCCGCGGGGTCCCTGGGGCCATGGCTGGGGCCATGGCTGGGACCGGCTGCTAGATCATCATGAGCTCCATAATCCGGCCCGGCCACACAAACGCCGCCGCAGGGCCCCCAGGGCTGCACAGTGGACCGGAAGACCGGTGGACGCGTTTTGAGCTCCAGAGTCGCTAAATGGGACTCGAACCGGACGTGTGGCCCCACCAACGGATTGCTCTCCGAACGAGGAGTCCATTGGTGGGGTCACAAGTTCGGTTCGAGTCCTGTTTAGCGACTCTGGAGCTCAAAACGCGTCTCGAGATTTGGCCGCCTGCGACGGTCTTCTGGCCCACTGTGGGCTCCAGGGGCTCAGACACTGCCCGACAGAGTGTGGCCAACCTGCCGCCCCTCGACTCGAATTCCGTCGCTCGGAAAGATTCCACGCACGATGTTTTTTGTTTGAGAGCGAGCCGTCGCCAAATAAGCAGAGCAATTTACTCTGTATTGCTTAATTCCGCAAAAAAGTGGATTCGACCGAAGAATCTGCGCAAGCCGCACTGCAGCGCGGCGGCAAGCCGTAGATCTACAGTAAAATGCGTTGCCCACATTCTGCGGAGCGCCGAGTGCTGCTGCCGGCTCCGGAATGCAGCAGAAACATTATCAGCACGACAGAGTTGTTTGTTCACTCTTTTAAAAATGTTAACTGTTGCTACAAATCAGCCAGCCCTGGGCAGAGAGAAAACCCACTGCGCACTGCCACGTGACGAAACGAAAAGCGGAGACCACACCGCATCAAGAGACACGCGCAATCTTATTCCTTTTTTTTAATCGTCGCACTCGCCGTGAGGTGGACGTTGAAGTCGAGCAAGCACGTGCGCACCTCACCCCGCTGTCCAGCAAATCCAAGGCAATCGTACCAAAATCAAGGCAGAGTACTGTAGCGACAAGACAAAACAGATTCAATGTCATCGCTGGAAAACGGTTTCTCTTCCGCGGCATTGAAATCGATACTTTTCCGTTTCGAAGCTTCGAGCTCTGCCCGATGGGTTCTCCACGACCGCCACACTGTTATTATCATAAACGTTCGAAAGCGTGCCTTTGTCTCCGCGCAAGCACTAGTGCTGTCGACGCTGCAAATAATCTGCACACAGATGAGCACAAGTACCGCTAGCGGTATTCGAACCCGCACTTCGGACCGCGTGCGTCAGGCAATGAACTGTTTGTGGGTTCGCTGACCTGAAAGCGCACCCTTGCCTTTGCGGGTAGCATAAATGTTTTCATCCATGTTAAGATGAGCATGGTCTACATGGACTACAATCCTATACAGTCGCGCATGATTGACCAGTAGCTTGGAGCAGGAAAGAAAAAATCAAGTGAGTCATTCTGACTTACATACGATGCTCTTCACTTCTCAACCGTTTCGAATTTCGCTCATCTCCACGACACCATGAGACCGTCTCAAGACGACACTACCAAAAGTTGGCGGTTAAAACCAAAAAGTAAATAGTCCAGTAGACGTACCGCCAACCTTGCACTGCCACACAGTCGCCGCATTAACACTAATTACTTCTCAGATAGTCAATTAAAAAAAAAACATTCACTTAATTTTTCCAAGAAAAATATTTTTGATTCAAACTTTTTTTTTCTCGTTTGGAAGAGAAACTACTTAGACCAAAAAAAAAAAATACTTGAGAAAAAAACCAAGTAAATGAAAAATTAAGAAACTTTTTTTCTTTTCTGGGGGATGATTAATGCAGGGGGTGGCTGAGCGGGCGCAGGCTCTGATTGACACTCACCTCGCACAGTGGTAATCCCAGTCCGAGCACTGCCGAGCCACTCACTGATAAGGTTCGCGTCGCGTCACACTGTCACGCTCCACGGCCGCTGCTCGCGGTGTTCCTTCCCTCCGTCACGTCCGGCGCTGCACTGGCCGCCGTGGGGGCTGCAGGGCCCCTAGCACCCCCCGCCACAGTGGGCCGGCTGGCGGGGCCTGGCGGGGCCTGGCGGGGCCTGGCGGGGCCTGGCGGGGCCCCGCTGCTCCGGCGCGAGGTGGCCGGGGTGGGGGCCGAGGCGAGGCTGCCGGGACGCCGCCGTCCGGGAACACACTCGCTTTCTTCGGTCGGCGTACAGGTGCAGCGTGGAGCCGCCGACCGCACGGCACCGCCGCCCACGCCGGCCACGCCGGCCAGCGCACAGTGGGCCGGAGGACCGGCGCAGGCGGTCGAGGCTAGACGCGTTTTGAGCTCCAGAGTCGCTAAATGGGGCTCGAACCGAGCGTGTGACCCCACCAATGGATTGCTCTCCGAACGAGGAATCCATTGGTGGGGTCACACGTTCGGTTCCAGTCCCATTTAGCGACCCTGGAGCCCGAAACGCGTCCCAGTATTTGACCGCCTCCACCGGTCCTCTGGTCCACTGTGCAGCGCCGGGCAGGCCAGGCCATTGGCCAGGCCGGGCTCGCCGCACATGGCAATGAAGGTGACAACAAAGTCAGATCGCCATCACCCCCTGTGTGTTTCTCCGAGGAAAGTGGTCTTGTTTACTAAATGAGGCAGCCCGCCCTGGCGGTGCACGACTTGAAACAAGAAATGCGCTTGCCGGCCGCTACGGCATTGCTTTGAAAGAATGCATTTTGCCTTGTTTCAACGTTGTTGCGACGCCTAACTACAGCTACACTAAAAAGCTCGCTGATTTTCGCCAAGTTGTGCGCGGAATCTTCTTCTCTCGTTACGGCCGACTGGTTTCGAACCCGCATCGCAAAATCCGTCAAAGTGTCCTGTCGTGACTGCGGCTTAACAATGACTAAATTATTGAACAGCGTTCGGCTTTCACCCCAAGGCGGCTGATTCTCCCCCAGCATTGTGAGGTCACTCTGCTGTCGACAACTGCTCTTCCGATCGTTCGATTTTATTTTTTTTCATTTCCATCACAATGGCATGAATTTTTTTTCCCGTCCTTCTTGTACTCCTCTTCTGCCGTTGGTGCTTTGGCTAATAACTTTTCCCGGACGCGCTTAACAAGAGGAGAGCAGGAAACGATCCCATTTGCCATCGCTTCCTCATCAAGTGCGCCGCCAGAGGGCAGCACCAGCTTAACGTTTAATAACGAATACTTCACCTTCCTGCTCGGCGCGCTCGGCGTGTGATGCTGAGTGCTTGTCGCCGGCTTCGCCACGGCGCACACGTTTTGAGCTCCAGAGTCACCAAATGGGACTCGAACCAAACGTGTGACCCCACCAATGGATTCATCGTTCGGAGAGCAATCTATTCGTAGGGTCACACGTTCGATTCAAGTCCTGTTTAGCGACTCTTTTTTTTTTTTTTTTTTTTTTGAAGGCTTTGATATTTTGGGGGAAAAGATTGATTAAAAACGTTAAAGAAAGGCGAGTGGCATTGGCCGCGCTGCCTGTCACGCACGCGGCCTCCACTCCCACTGCCAATTCCGCTCTCCGGCGGCGGAGGCAAGGCAAGGCGGCGGCGTATCGGAGAAACAATATCTGGTTTGGGCGGTGCGGCGGCCTCACCCCAACCGGACCGGTGTGACGTAAAACAACTGCGTGCATTTCTCCGGCAATGACGAACGCGGCCGGAGCGCACAGTGGGCCACGCGGCTCAAACTCGGGACGCGTTTTGAGCTCCAGAGTCGCTACTCAGGACTCGAACCGAACGTGTGACCCCACCAATGAATTCCTCTTTTGAGCATACGCAAACTTACAAAGAACACACGCACTCACTCACACGCGCAGGGAAAGGGTCTCACTGAAGGCCAATATTAAAGGGAAACGATTGGATTTCTTTGTTACTGTTTTATTTTTTATTTATTTTTTTGGGAGAAAGGACAGGGAAACTAAATTGACCCAACGAGGGAAGTAATGCGTGCGCGGGGCGGCGGCCTCTCTTCATGAGGCTCACATAAGCTGTCTGACCGGCCGGCACACACACACACACACACACACACACACACACACACACACACACACACACACACACACACACACACACACACACACACACACACACGTGGCAAGGTGCGGCGAGGGAGTGGCTCGCCCATTTCGTCATTCAGCGATTGGATAATTTTCGTTCAAAAACTAGAACCGCCAGGAAATGCAGCCAAACGGCTTCGGACGCGTTTCCCGCACCATAAACGCCGGGGAACAACGTGAAGAAGAAGTAAAGCGGGAAATAATGGCCGCCTAGAGCGCGCTGCGAGCGGCCACGGCCTCGGCGGGAGCCCTGACTGCCCTGCCGGCTGTGACCACCTTGCGCGCGCGGCACTTGTGAGCCGCACTGAGAGATGCTGTTAGCTCCTGCCTGACGGCAGTACACACCATTAAATCACCTGCGTCACGTCCCAGGCAGTCCAAGGACCAAGAAAGCTTTCTTCAAAACAATCACGTAGAGCATCAGCTCGGTGTCCTATACTTACAGCGCTCAGCGTGTACTTCCCTTCCCCGCGGTGTCCGGTCATTTTGTTTTTCCTCTTTGCTGCGCGCATTTCACTCGGGGCGATTTGGAGTGATTGCAGATATAAAATTAAAAATAAGATCACGCGCGCGATCACGTGCTGTGCTTGGAGTACTACACCGCTTGAATGGCGAGTAGCGCCCACCTTCATGCAGTCTGCAGTGCACCCGTTGCCCATCCATCATCAGAATATGGACCATTATTTTAAATCAACTTGCGTCTCTTTACAATTTTTTTTGTTTAATTTTTTTCTTTTGTTTTAATTTTATGAAAAATGTTGAAAAAAGGGTGAAGCGGTGCCTTTGAAAGGCGGGATCCGAACAGAGTGCGTGTGGTAGGATTCGAACATCAGATGTTAGTCTTTGTAGTAGCTATAGCCACAGTGATCCCGGTGGTCGACAGCGTACAGACATTGCATACTGAACTCGGAGTTTTTAGGTTCAACACCCGCTGTTTCTATCTGTTTTTTTTTTTGTTTTTTTTTTTTGTTTTTTTTTTTTTTTTTTACCAAAGCTTATGTTAGGCAAAGGCAAAGGTTAGGTCAGTCAGAAATGCGAATATTTTTATTCAATTTTTTTATTCAATATTTTTGTTCAGGTCGGTCAAAAATAGGTAGGTCTAGTTTTTGTCGGTCCACTTTAGGTAGGTCAAATGATCTGCTCCGATTTTATGGAAGGTCGCTGTCTCGTTGGTGGTTTAGGACAGGGCGCGGTGAGTTACCACCACCACGCCTTGCAGCGCGCCGCTGCTTCAAAATGCATCGCAGCACCACCGTAGTATCTCTGCATCGTGTTCGGCCGAGCGTATGACTGCATGCGTGCTTTCCGTAATGTCTCTCTCTCTCTCTCTCTCTCTCTCTCTCTCTCTCTCTCTCTCTCTCTCTCTCTCTCTCTCTCTCTCTCTCTCTCTCTCTCTCTCTGTCCGGGCCGGGCCGGGCCGGGCCGGGCCCCCACATGTCACCCTGGGCCCCACTACTACAAATATGCCGGCGGCGGGGCAGGTGAGTCTGATGGCTGGGTGCGGCCCGGCGGATGCCGTTTGCCGGCTCCAAAGTAAAAGTGGCCAGAGAATCCGACCTGCCTCGTCGCCCCTGCCTCCCCCCTCCCCCCCCCCTCCTCCGCTTCCCCTCACAGCCGCCCTAGAACCATACCGAATCTCGAGGCAGTAAAACGAGATACGTTAAAACCAGAGTGGCCGCCACACAGTCGGCCAGAGGACAGAGAGCCTAACCTAACCTAACCTAGACCGACGCAGGCGGCCGAAACTCTTGACGCGTTTCGAGCTCCAGAGTCGCTAAGAGCGTAGCCCGTTCGTGGGTTTTCGGAAATAAGAATGAGACTTCTACACCAAGAAGAATCCGGTTTTTTTTTTGTTTTTTTTTTCAACTACATTTTACTCCCTTTCTTTGACGTCGTATGTCGGCGATGTGGAGCCAACATCGGAGAGTGCATGCACGGTAGGCACGTGGGCACTGCATCCATCTGAGAGAGCGGCAGAGACAGGACAGCGTTTTGATTCGCCCGTCACTGCAGTGACATAGAGACAGGAACGCGGTCCGATTCAATCAGCTGATAGACGCACCGGCGCACCGCCTCCAATCGAGCAGCATTTCGTGCGGACGGCGGCGCACAGTGGGCCAGAAGACCGGCGCACGCGGCTAAAACTCCAGGCGCGTTTTTAACTGGGGGGAAAACCGAACCGCAGGGGTGTTGAAAAATCGGACGCCCCATTTTTAGACGGGATTCTCTCACTTTGAGACTTACGTTAATGGATACTGTTTTGTTGTCGTGTTGAACACCAAGGTGTAGAGTTTTGGCCGCCTGGTCTTCTCGCCCACTGTGCAGTGTACTCGTGCTCGCGAGGACTCCTGGGCACCGACACACACGCTGGCCCCGAGCCAATAGACCAAACGTCTTAATTTCTCCCGGCCGGCCGGCCGATGACGCGACGGTTCGGCGGCGGTGGTTCGACTCCCGCCGCCGCGGCCGGTAGAGTGGCCCTTTTTTCCGTCCGTAACGCCGCGTAAGGGCTGCGTAATAGCCCGGCCGGCCGGCCGCCAACGCCGCCAAGGGACTGGAGAAAGTCATCTGGACTGCATGGCCCGGCACGGCCGCCCTGGGCCCTGGGCCATGGGGGCAGGCGGGGCCGCCGCGCTGGACCAGGAATGCACCTGCAGTTTGATTCGGGAGTCCGCGGAGAAAAGGGGGGGGGGGGTTGCTGCTGTTGCACCCACCATGCGGCATTCCAGATCGTGCCTGCAAAGAGTGGACGCACATGCCCAGAGGGTCGTTGATTCTCTGGCGTTAAAACGTCATACTTCCCCAGCAATGACGAAAGGGAGCCTAAGCACTCTCAGGAATCCACTGGTGGGGTCACGCGGTCGATTCGAGTCCTGTTCAGCGACTCTGGAGCTCAAAATGCGTCTAGAGTTTCAAAGGCCTGCGCTGGTTGTCTGGCCCACTGTGCGCTGGGTCGGCCATCAGGCAATGCCCAGCCAACTAGGCGAAAGTCAATAAAGCACTTCGCCCGCTGCTCACATTGTGTGAAGTCATCTCGGCGCGAAATCAATGCGGCTATTCGGGCGCCTTTTTTAATTTGGAAACGAGGACCCGGAAATAAGGGGACCGTATAACGCAACGTCGAAACAAGTGGAGATATTGACGAGGCCTTGCGAAACGGAGCAGCCGATTAATTAAAGGATTGCTAATTCGTTCACAAAACTTCTCAGTCTTTCATTCAAAAACGCATTCATTAATTAACGCGATCTTTCATTCATTCGTCATCCATTTTACTCATCCATTAATACATCGTTCATCACTGGTAAAACTATGTCGCAAGTATTACTCTCTTTTTTTAAGCGCGTAGTTTTACCAGTGGCCCATTCATTCATTTACTTATTTATTTTCGCGCTTTCCTTCGCTGTCCTTCCAGGGACGCACAGTACACACCCTCAGCGCAACGAGCCAATGAATTACGTACCAAGCGGAGGAGGAACTGACCCGCCGACGGTATACCTCGCGCACGAGTGACTTTTAATACCCATCCTTTATGAGACATCCCCACGACCCGTGGGGTACCGATGGATTCATTTCTTCCTGAAGACGTCTCGTATAAACCTGGACATGCGTTCGCTCACGGGCAGAGATGGAAAAAACTTGCACGGCACGGACGCGACGCTTGAGTCGCTGCTGTACCTTGTCTGCGTCTGATAATAAAAAATACAAAATTTCAAAAATATAAACATTAGAGTTTTTGTTATTTTTCAGGCATATTTATCATCCATATTGCAAGTTTTCTGGAAATTTCTAATATTTTTAACCGTGTACATGTCACCGTCGAATGTGTGAACAAAATTGCATCATTCGTGGTACAACCAATGTCTCTGTGCATTTAATGAGTGATAAAACGCATTTTTTAAAGTTAAACTGTCCGTCCGCCCGTTGGTCGTCTCTGTCGCGCTTCCGTGCGCTTAAGTCTCCGCGACGTATTGGCGAGCGGACCCGTCCCGGATGCAGGCAAGCAGCGGCAGGCGGGGCAGACGGGGCTGGCAGGCACGTTGCACCGCGGCGAGTGTGTCACCTCTCCCTACTCACAATGAATGGGGTGACTCAACAGGGCACTGCCCCATTAGCGGCCGGAAGGAGATAGGGGCTCTAACGGTTAATAAAAATCTTTTTCGGTGTGAGCTGTGAGCTTCGCTTGCTTCAAAGATAGATAAGTACGGATTCGGTAAATTTAAGGATTTTTACGGAAAAAAAGTAACGTTACAGAAGTCACCTTCACGGATTTCATCCTATTTTGCACACCCCGAAAACTCTTATTTCTTAGTGAATTCATGAAAATGGCTGGGAATCTATGTCTATTTTCGCTGTATGATTTCTTCAATAAATCTACGAATTTTTCTTCTTCTCACTGAAACGTGATGGTTATCAGCGCAGCGTGACCGACGACGCAGGCAGACTAACAGACAGGCACCAACAGGGCAACATTGCAATTTTCAAAAAACACAATTCATTACGCGTTTTTTAGCGATAGGGATTGGAAAAGTCGTGGACAGGCCGATCAGTTACGAAACCCCATAAACCGGGGTATTTATAAATCTGTTTTCATCGCTTATATTATTCCAGTTTGGCACTCACGGTGGCGCGCGGACTGGAGGCGCCTGGCGTGACGCCACCGCCGCGGCACGCCGTGCACTGCACGAGCGGCATGTTGTCAACAACAGACAAATACGCTATATTCATTTGCTGTTGCGTGCCCCCACGGTGCCACCAGGGGCAAATATGCGTGCGTGCGCGAATGTGGTGGTGGGGTGTGTGTGTGTGTGTGTGTGTGTGTGTGTGTGTGTGTGTGTGTGTGAGCGCGCCGGAAGCGTGGCAGCGGCAGGTACGCAGCTGACTTGGGTCCAGCAGGAGACGCGAGAGTGAAAGTGAATGCCAATGTAAACACATCTCTCTCTGCCTCCCTCCCCTGCCTATGGTCTGGTCTCTCTCTTTCGCACAGCGTCGTCGCGGGGAGAGAGACCCCCCCCCCACCTCCACGCCCCCCCCCCTTTTCTCTGAGGGACACACACACACACAAGCACGGACACACCTAATCTGCTCCGATTCGGTCTGCATCCTCTTGGCCTTGCGCGCCGTTGCTCCGCGACGCGACGCCCCGCCGACAGGTTCACCGGGCAGCACGTGTCCGCCGCACCAAAAAAAAACACCAAAAAAAAAAAAAAAAAAAAAAAGAAATGGGACTAGAACCGAATGTGTGACCCCACAAGTGGATTGCTCTCCGAACGAAGAGTTTTGGCCGCCTCCACCGGTGTCTCCTGGCCCGCTGTGGGCCCTCAGTGAGTGCGTTGGAGCGCCGTGTTTCGGGAGTGTGGCGTGGTTCCGACCATATCGCCCGACCAGCCCGCGTTGTCGCGCTGTCACCTAGCGCAGGTAGCGTCTACTGCCGCAACGCGTCGCACCATCACACTTTCCAATGCAATCTGACACTCTCGCTGATGGCGGGAGTCGAACCGAGTCGGACGGACACGAAGAGAAGGTGCGCACTGCACGCCTCGCCGGGGAAACAACTCAAAAAAATTTGTACACCGAAATTCATGGTTAATCTTGAATTTTAGTCCAATTTCTTCCAAATTCACGAAAATTAGTCGAAATTCAAAGAAATTCTTCAAAAACCAGTGAAATTCATATCGAAATTCATAGAAATTTGGCTGCAATTCATTGAAATTCATCCGAAATTCAAGTGGAATTCGAAAATTTGTACACTGTGGCCTCGCCAGAAGACCGGCGCATAGGCGGCCAAAACTCTAGACGCGTGCGTTTTGAGCTTCAGAGTCGCTGAATGGGACTCGAGGCGAACGTGTGACCCCACTAATGTATTGCTCTCCGAACGAGAGCAATGCTCGGGAAATGATACAAAAAAATAACAATCTGCTTGCTGGCGGAGCAGCGGCACCCTAGGGCAAGGCAAGCAGGCACGCGTGCCCGGGTTCAAACACCGGCAGCAGCCTTTTTTCTTTTTTTTCTTTTTTCTTCAAAGCTTTTTACGTTGTTGTTTTTTCCTGTTATTGCTCCCATTCTGACCTTTGCACTTCGTGGCATGCACAGCCCGCGGCTGACCCGCACAGCAAGCTAATGACTAGAAACTCTTGTCTTTGTTTTTATCTTCTTTTTTTCTCTTTTTTTTTCTTCGGGCCCTTGAGACAGCCGGCCCGGTCCCACGGCTGTTTAACACCCCATCAATCATGAGTATTCGACACGTCGTCACGAAGCTGTCCGGGTTCAAACACTACCACTTCTTATTTTTGTTGCTTTCGCTGTCGATGCACCTGTGGGACGCACTGGATTTTCCGAGTCTAATAATGAGCTGGCTTCGTCAAACGCAAAGCGCGTCATTAGTTTCATCACCTCGCCATGGATAGGCAGCAGGACAAGAAACAAACTAAGTCGGTCACTACAACCCATTGGAACTAGGGGTACGCGCCGTTTAGTTTGGGGGCGTAGTAGGCGAGAGATCCGAAACCAGGATGAGGGGTCCGCTCATGGGGATCCAACCTAACAGTCTAATTCTGGACGAACGAAAATGACGCCGTAAATGTGAAATTTGTAAAAAGAATCTATGCTTTCAAGATATTTATGACTTCTGAAATTAAAGGCGACTATTTCGAGAACTGGACGATTTGCGTTCGTACTTTGTATGTGCATATTTTATCTTGTGTTCGTATACATGGACCCTTCATCTTTGACTTCTGCTTTGACACTGATTAGCCCGCCTTTCCCAGCTTATTTTCGTATGCATTTTAACTTTAAAACTTAATCTAAATCAATAATAGGACTCTTTACATTTAGGCTCAGCCATGAGAGCCTAACCTATAAAAACCTATAAAACCTAACCGAACCTACCCCGCTCGCCTTTTGTTCCTCTCCGGGTCCCTCGGGATGTTTGTGTCTTCTGCTGCACTTTGTTATTGTTTTCATTTTGTTTCTATCCTGGTTTCCAATGGCGTTGATCGCCTCTGAAGGCCCGCGAACTGTTGCTAAATGTTCAAGACTGTTCTCGATTTGGAGTGTACAGAGAGACTGGGAAAAACAAGGGAAATTTTTGAAGAAGATGTTGTCAGACAAGTTGGAGAGGTTAGTTTTTATTTTAGGTTATTTCCCCTTTTCAACATTAGCGGACACTTTTGTCTCTTTCTTGCGAATATATTTTAAGTGCAACTCAATCTAACTCTTTAATTATAACATGTCATTTCAATATTCGATTGCTTTGTTCACAGAAAAATCCGAGATGCTCCGAAAGCAAGTGGCACTTTCAAACTGTTGGATAAAAAAAGACAGGCTGTGCTCAGTAATTTGTACATGCAAAATGTGTCAGAAATTTTATCCTTTGGTGGTTTTAGTGAATTAGAAGGGAAAGGAATACAGCTAACTCATGTATGATTCTTTGAGTTTCCATGTGCTTGTGCTGTGTGCTTCTCCTGCCTGTGCCGAGGCTCATGACTTTCTTCGTCTCTTTCATGTAACAGGTTGCAGTGAAGCATACAGGCTGTGTTGAGGTCTTTTGGACTGCCGGTGATAATGAAGATCACATGCAGATTCAAGACATTCTTTCTAGCATTACAGGTAAAGTTCGGAACCAGCTGATGTTTGGATCCATGTTGGGTAACGTGCCGCAGATAGTTTTCAAAAGAGGTACAGCTCTTCATTCTTGTATTACTCTCATGAACTTATTGTTTTGTTTAGTATTTCAATGTATTCATACCTGTCTCAATTTTAAGATTTATCAGCCGTCAACCTGAATGACACAATGCAAGTATTGCATAAAATTTCCTTGGAGCTGGAAGCAATGGAAAAGAATAGCAAGACTACAGAAGATTTATTAGAGTCTACAGATACGGAAATTGTTAGTGAAATTAAAGTGTTGAATGTTATTTTGTTCACCCATGAAATTTAGATGTGCATCAGAAATACCGGTAACTAATTAGACAAAACAAATTCTCAGGAACCTGCAGCAGGAGCTCCCTTAATGCGCATGGATGCTTTCGGCTTGCCTCATGATAAAATTTGCAAAAGGGTATGTTAAGTTGGGAATTTTGTGTCAATAAAATTTTGATGTGACTCACTGAAGTCCTGTTCTGTTACTTGTGCTTTCAGATAAAGGAAGCTAAGAAGCATTCATACCCACTGCATGTGCCAGCACCACCTACACCTGAAGAGTTCAACGATTTCCTTCAAGTTAACCTGTCATCCCAAGCTGTATCCTCTGATACTCAAATCCGTAAAAAGAAAGAGTTGCAGAAGTTTATTACCTTGTATCAAAAGTCAACTCTGAACAGCAGTACTCGTAAAAATAACGTACGAGATAGGAGTAATACTATTTTCTACTATGAAGATGAAAACATTGAAGATGATGAGAGTGAAGAATTTGTAAGATAAACAGTGCGTGTGTCGTTGTTATGTTATTCTCTTTAATGTTTTGACAAAGTTATTATTTTGATGAGGGACAAATAATTGGAACCATACAATCTTAACAATGAGTGGTCTCAATATATGTATTTGCTCGTTCATAAGAATATGATAAATATATAAACTATATATATACAGCCATTAAACAACTTTTGATTTTTTTTTTTAAATGCATTTGAGTAACAGATTATAATAATAGTGAATGTTTTGAAGTTGAACATACCACTTGAACAAAGCTATAAAGTCTGAACACCCAAATCAGGAACGGTCCACCCTTCACCAATATGTTATTTTTGCATCGGTTGTACTCCAGTAGCAATAAGTTTACATCAAAGAGCATCTTGATCCGCCTGAAGTGGTCTCCTCTGTCTCTTCACCATCGTCTTCAGAACTATCCTAAATGAAAAAACAAAATTGGCGTAAAATTTGGAGCAGTGTATCCACATCCCACATGAATTTAAAATAGAGAAGAGTGAACCATCACAAGTTTCTCAGGTCTTCATGCAAACATTGCAATCATTCTCAAAAAAAACAGTTACGCCCGTGAATGAATGAATGAATGAGGCCTACTGGCTTGAACTTTGGACACACTTGAAAATTTAGAATGGATGAGCTTTGACATGACAAGATGACAAAATAAATAAGTGAAGGCACATCTCTTAATACAACTTACAGTTAAAAACATTCAAAAAGTTCAGCAATATATAAAGAAAGCTTCAACAAACAATCGAAAATGAATGTTGCTGTGACCTGATTATTTTGATGCAAATGACATGGCTCATTTGTGTGCAAAAGCTTAAGGAACCTTACAACAAAAGATAAGAAAAACTTCACCTTTAACACAATTTGATATGGTACAGAAAGAAGAATGGCTGATTTCAAGGATAAAATGATAACCTTTGGCAGTATTATTAATGCAAAGTGTAAATTGATCTTGAAAAAAGGAATGTTAACACTATCAGTCGGCTGATAAAAATAAATAGTATTTACAAAAAAGAAAAGAAGGTACAACCAGAGAAAATTTAAATCTGTCGATGGCACTTAGTAAAATTGACTGTCAAATCACTACAATTCAACAGGTCAAACAGACTATCACATCAGCCATCAATGAATGAAACATCAAATTTGGTACTCCAACAACAATATGTGAGAGACAGAGCGGAAAGCCCCTAAACCAGTAGAAAATTTCAGGAAACTTATCAAAATGAGTATAAATAACTAAAAATGATTTGCTAGAAAGTTAGATGAGGAGGCCATTCTTCAAAATGGTAAGCTTCCAATATCACAAGTAACCTCAAATGAACTTGAGGCGGTATGCGACCATTCCTGCAACCACAGCAGCCATGCTCCCAGCCACCACACCCCATGGAAGCTGGAAACCAGTCAGCGAAGAAAACCAATTATAAGCACAAAAGAAACTGAACATCAGTAACAGATGGATTGTTCCAACATATTAAGGAACAATGAAAGCATGGTATTGTAAGAGAGACCTTACCTTTGAGCGGGAACCACAATCCACTTTCTTCTGTTTGGAAGGTGAAGGAGGTGATTTCGTTCCCATCATTTTTTGGTACAAATTCTTCTCCCCCTGTGTGCGTTCTTTGGCCCTCATCCGTTCTTTCTTCAGCTCTACAAAAATAGTCTTATTTTCAGGATCCAAAATAGTAATCCTTTCAAGAACTTCAGATGCAGCTTGGTTTTCTCCTTTCTCTGAGAGAACCTGGAAATACACAAATGAAACAAAATTGAGAAACCCATGAGTGAAGATACTCTTGTCACACGCAACTTTTCCTGTGAATACAAACCTTTGCTTTCCTAAATAGAGCCTTAACATTGTTAGGCTGGCAGCGCAAGACATTTTCCACTGACATGAGAGCAGCGTCAAAAGATCCAATTTTCAGCTGTGCTGCCGCTAGATTATTGTAAACTTTCAGGCGATCCTCCAAGATATGAAGTAGTAAATTATCCTTCTCTTCTTTATCCTTGAAAAAAAAATTGTGTTAGTGTGATTTTTTTATCCTCTGTTGCTTAAGGCTCTAGTTGAACAATTAGTTTGTTCTTGTCACTACAGTATACTGATCAAGGAATCTGATACTTAGTCAGTGGTAAGTGCAAGATTTCATTTAGGGTGTGGCTTAAACCTAATTGTCAAACTTGGACAAAGAGGATCTGGACACACCCCTCTTTATGGTTGCAACCTAATCTTACTTACAGGATCGTCAACAGCATTGTCTGGCTCTATTTGGATCCCACCAACTGCTTCATCCAAGTAGTCCAGTGCACGGCGATAACATTGAATGGCAAGGGTGTTCTCTCCTCTCCCATACCACCAATTTCCTCTCTCTCTTTTCCGGTTCCTAAAGAGGAAAATAATCATGACAGCAAAATGAAAACTTAAGTAAGCTCTGAAAACAAATTTCACTTGCCCAATTTTCCTTCTTTCTGTCAGAGGAAGTGATTCAAGCTCATCTTCTGGCCGTGATTTGAGAAGTTCCAATGTATAAAACAAAGTTGCATCCCCTGGGACGGCTGGAACTGAAAGAGAACAACAAGCCATGATTTCATTTCTAACATATTAGAATTTCCACAGTACTGTACAAGCACATGAAGCAACTATCCATCATTGACTTACAAGAATTTTCTGCTGCCCTCCCCATTGATCCAAATGCAAACCTTGGGCCAATTTCAAGAAGACAGCGCTCTCCTAGGTCCATCAAAGTAAGAACAATATCGACACCTTGTATGGCCTGTAAACTTTACAACGATGAGCTAACAGATCAGTGAGGATGAACAGAAATCTTTGAAGGCAACACCTCACCTCTCCTTCCATCGCAGAAAGGACTAAATTGTCACATTTTTCTATCACAGTACCATCTTTTAACCGTCCTTCAATGCTGACTTCACAAACATCTGACCGTTGTGGCCTTGTATCCTTTTCTCCTTCAACTAGAACCTGAAAATGTGAAAGATGATAAGGTTGCAGCTCGATTCGTGAAAAATGATCAACATTCAGGATGGTAGGGCAAATAGGCAAGACCTTCCTTATTATCAATTGATAATACCTTTTTCTTTATCTGACCGCTGCCGAGAACATCGAGCCACTCCTCTTTAACGTCTTCTTGGCCTTCCGACTCATTAATCCCCTCTGCTTGTCCATTTTCCAGGGGTTTTGAATTTTCTGCCTCCATGTTTTCAGGACCTGTATAAAACAAATTCATAAAATTTTCATATGACCTTATAAGATTAGGAGCCAAAAGTCAACAGTCTCATGTGGAGGGGAGAAGTTTGACGATAAAAGAATCAAAAATAATTGCGGAACATGATAAACAAAAGTAAACCAGGAGATAAGACACGAAAATAAGGCCATCTCAAGGAAATATTTATCCTCATTATGATTTACATAACCTCTGCACATGTCTCAGATCATGAGGCCGGCGAGCCTTTTACGTTCTTCAACAATTGGGGACGCAGTCAGAAACCTCACCTTCTCCCTTGGTGCACAGGCTGGAGATGAGCAGTGGTCAACGCAGCACGAGTACTTGAAATTGCAATCAAGAGTTCCCAGAGTTCATGGTTCAAAAGGCGACAGACAGACCTAACTTTCACAGCTGGAAGAAAACAGAGGGAGAAGGGGCGGGTGAGGGGTGAGGGGGAACCCGAGGGGGGAGAGGGGTTCCTAGGGTGTCCCGTCCCATTCTGCTTCCTTTCGGCCAATAGGAATCCTCTTCTCATTTCCATATTCCATGATAAGTTGCTTGTCATCAAACGTTGAACGCGATTTGAAAAAGCAACGTCAAAACTTGTCAAACCCACCAGCCGAATGTGCCCACACTATCACCGCAGCATTTGAACCGTCCCGCTCCAGACATCCTCCAGACATCCGGTTTCATCCCGTCCCGGGCTGCGAGTTTGGAGCGCTTGCAGTTGGAGAAGGCGCTTGCATGTTGTGAGTAGTGAGGTTT
This sequence comes from Stenchaetothrips biformis, assembly GCA_030522485.1. Classification (NCBI taxonomy): domain Eukaryota; kingdom Metazoa; phylum Arthropoda; class Insecta; order Thysanoptera; family Thripidae; genus Stenchaetothrips; species Stenchaetothrips biformis. Next base: position 1,398,322 of record CM060102.1, on the reverse strand, counting down.
TTCGGGGCAGAAGGCAAGCTTTTGCCTGCAAATTCTGAAAATGCCGTTTTCTGATTTATGACTAAGTTTTGATCCTTTCTGACGATTATCGTGTACAACGGATAAATTTTCCTTCACTGCGGCACACTCTCCCGCTCTATAAATTGTGCAGTGAATCGATAAAGCTGTTTCAAAGAAGGTTTCTGCTGGCTATCTTTTCACTGCGAAGATGGCTGATTTGCGAGAACAACTTCAAAAAGAAGGATGGTTTGTGAAATTTTGAATAATTTATCACCCCATAGTTCCATGGCGTTAGAGTAATCTTTGTGTTATGGTGTGTTGCCTCATGATCGGGCTTTTGGTCAGTGTCAACTGCTGTGCAGAAATGACATCGAACCTATTAACCTATGGTGCCTAGCCGTCAAAAATTTATTTTGATTTTGCCGATTGAGTGATTTTTTACTACTGTATGCCAGAGGTGGATGTGACATCATTGTACATTTGTGACGCATTTTCGTCCCTCTCGGAATGTCATCTGACAGTAGTGATAGTTTCATTCATTGTCACTGTCATTCATACTCACTCCCTGTCATTTTTGAAAATTTCTCTAGTGTCAGTGATAAAAGTCTCAGCTCTCACTTGCAATCATTTTTCATTTTTCTGCATTGTTATCGCATTGACATGATTGTTTCTCACTTTATTTAGATTTTTGTACCATTGGTACATTTAAATGTTTTTAATAATTTTTCTTCTTAATTAATTTTCAGGCATTTTTCTGATGAAGGCCTGAAGATGCTAACTGATGATGGTAAAATAACCAACACCAAGATCATCTTAAAAAAGGCTCTTGATGTAAGCATTTCTTGTCACCATTTACTATTGAATTGTAACTTCAAATTTGAATGCTCTCATTTTCATCTTTTATTTTTTTTTGTAAATCTACAGATTGATCTCCGAGAAGTAGCAGCTCCTGGATTTCCTGAAGAAGTGGGTCGTTGCAAAGTTGAAGGGGTGAGTTTGTGGCACATTGTCTTTCTAAGCCCCTGCATTAAATCCCACAACTTACTTTCAAATTTGTAACTTGAATTGCAGGTTCCTGGTGGCCTAGTTGTGCAGCTTCAAAAGGTGCGAAATGTATCGGCTCCCAAAGCCAATGAAGAGTCTCAAGCAGCGCCCCGAATGCTCAAAGTCACCCTGACTGATGGCCATTCAACATGCCATGCAGTGGAGATTGAGCGGATACCAGCACTGACATTAAACACTCCACCTGGCACTAAGATCCTACTAAAATCGTCACCTGGTGAAGAAAATATTCCTGTTTGCAGCAATTTTCTCCTCATCAATGGCAGTAGAGCTGAGATTTTAGGAGGAAGAGTAACCCACATGATTGAAAAATGGGAATTGAATCGATCTCTTGCCAAGCATAAAAGATCGTGGGGTGAAGATGGCGGACCACCTGCTTGGATTCCATTTGGTCAAAAAATTGTCAGAAATAATCCAGGTGATAAAAATTTCAAATCGCTTCAAGAGAAGGACAAGCAAGCAATTGAAGCTCTCAACCCAGAATTTGAAGCCCAACGGAAAGATGCCATTGCTGAAGCGGGAAAGGCTATTGCCAAGAAAGTTTTTGGAGGTGGCAACAGGCAGCTGCTGGATCACAATGTCCAACAAATTGTTGAATTTGGTTTCAGTATTGAACAAGCTGACAATGCTCTTAAAATGAATCGTAATAATGTGGACAGAGCCCTAAAATCACTTCAGGTGAGAACACCTTTGGTTTTCTTTTTCTTTTCCTTCATGCGGTTTCTGCTTAAATCACCATGTGACTAAACTCTTCGTAATTCATTTCAGCGACAAATGGAAGGTCCTAGACCCAGCGATAGCAGAAAGTCCGACAAGGATTCAGACAATCGAAATAACAGAGAGAATCCTCGGGAAGGTGGACGGGAATCCACCCGAGGAGCGGGCAAGGGGGAAAGCCGTGAAGGAGGCAAACGCCGTGGACATGACGATGAAGTAGGTCCATCTTCACAAACGAAACCGTCTGGCCGACTGTCCTTATTCGATTTCCTCGAAGACAAACTCCCCCTCGGTATGTCTCTTGCAACTGTTTCAGTGTTGAACTTAGTGCTGTATCTGACATCGAAATAACTTGTTTGCAATCTTTTGTTGACATTTTAGAAGAGAGGGAGAAGCTTCATGCCTCATCCAGGGGAACGTCAGACAGGGGCAGGGGAGGTGGCCGCGGGGGCTACACCAACGGCAGGGATGGACGCGGCTCCAACTACCAGGACAGGGACCTGAGGGGAGGCAGCTATGAGCGAGGAGGCAGGGGTGGAGGGCGGGGTAGAGGGGCAGGGGGGCCCGGAGGAAGGCCTGACAGAGCCAGAGACCCACGAGACGACAGCCGATTTAAGGAGAGGAAAGATAATCCCCGTGGAAGAGACCAACCGGAAATGAAAGGAAAGAGAGAGGCTCCAGCCAACAGCAGGGCACCCTCAAAAGCCAAAGGACCACCAGATTTCAAGGCACCTCGATTCCAAACCCCAAAGTATGTACATCTACTCCCAACCATATTTCCTCTCTGTGTTGTTCCTTTTCTTTTAAGTTTGTAAACTGATTTATTCCTTATTGTTTTTCCAGAACCCCATTGCAGCATGAGAGCACTAGATATCTTGGACATGCACCGTCTAATGCTGTGTCCACAAACTCTAGCCTTGGACATGAATCGTCTGAATGGGGAGCCTCTCTCGCTCGGAAAGTTGACATGATGTCATTGATAGACTGTGACAATACCCCAGATGATGATCCTTGCGGTAATGGATCTTGGGCCAACAAGTAAGATTTATTGTTGCCTGACTATTGCCATGATGCCTCATACTTAATCTGTGTTCACTAATTTGTTTTTTGTTTTTTTTTCAGCCAAAGAAGTTCTCAGCCCCACATGCGGCAAAATGACAATGGAAGGAATCCAATGCAAGGACCTCACAATCCCAAGCCTAACCACTCTAATTACAAACAAAATAATGATTACAGGAATAACTCCTATGATAATGTATGTTTTCTTAACCAGTGACTTGCTTTTTACATTTATAAGATTGTAATAGAATCATGGAATTATTATTACAGGACGCTTATGGCTCAAAAGGCCCCATGGGTCCTCCAGGAATGTCTAGAAATGCTTTCAACAATCAATCTTTCCCTAAAATACCTGATTTCCCTTTCAAGGATAACATGAACATTTCTAATCCTCTCATAAACGGTAAGTTTGCACAAAGTTCGGATTGGTAAAATGGGTCTTTTAATTGTGTGACTCTAAAAATACTTGCTGTTTCAGGGGGATATTCAAGTAATAACACAAATGGTGTGAACAATTCAAGCAACACAAGAAATTCAGGCGGCTCTAGGAATTCTGAGAACGGCAGAAACATGCCTGGTGCTCCTTGTGATGTTGATGGTCCTGGTGTGTTCTGGTCCTGGAGTCTCGGAGATGCTTGTCTAGCCAGATACTGGGAAGATGAAAGGGTGAGTGAGGCTATGAGTGTTTTTGTACTGCAGGGCCAATGTCATTCCTGTGTAAGGAGAAATCAAAAGTTATCTTTTGATAGTTTTCAAAAACTAACAATGTTTTGTCCACTTTTTCTGTCTATAGTATTATGATGCTATAGTAACAGGCATTGCTGCTCGCACTTTAGTCGTCAGATTCACTGAATATGGTAACCATGAAGAAGTTCTGAAACAAGACACTGTACCTGTGACTAAAGTGAGTGAAAAATCAATATCAACTTATATTCTGGCTATGATCAGTGTTAATTTTCCGACTTTCTTTACTTTAGCCCCCCTTCTCAGAGCCTTTGAAAAATGCTCTCAACAACGGATGCTCCCCAAGCTCCTTGCCAGCTGAAATTTACTTCAACTTGGGTGATGCTCATTGTATGAGTCCAGGAACCCCATCCAAATCCATCAAGCCCTCAGGCCCTCCTAACCCTCATAATGCATATGACTCTAATGGGATGCCTTTCTCAGGTGAGTTATCCTCATGAAAATTAAATATAAGAGAAACATTTAAAACAATGTCAATAAATACTTTCTAAAAATAACCCCAAATTAAACCTCATAAATATTGCAGTACTATTTGAATTTTGGAACTTAAAGCATGTAATTTTTCTGTATTTTGTACTTTTTTTGGGGGGAAAAAAATTCAACAATATAAGTGTCCATAGGGCAAGCCCTGCTGTGAACTATACAACATGGTTCTCTTCTTTTGTGTGCAGGGAGCGTGGAGTTCAGGCGGGGTGGCACTCGAGCCTACGTGAAGCCGCCTGCCTCGGCCAGCGCGGCGATGGAGGCGCAGGCCCGCCGCCCGCCCCGCGCCCCGCAGTCTATGTACGTCCCACCCGCTCAGCGCAAGTGACACGACGCTTCCGCGGACGAGGACTCGACGCCGCCGTCGCCCCTCGGTCCGCCGCGCGCCCAGGACTCCCTCGAGGACCTCCCTCAAGGCAGGCAGCGGAGCGCATCAGCCCAAGGCAACATTCCAGTCGCAGCCATTCCAGAAGCAGACTCTGCGCAGAAGCCGCAGAGCAAGATGCAAAGCGGAAACCAGTTCAAGGAAGGGCCTGGTGTACGAGATCCACCTCCAGGCTACAGGCATACGAAACCTGCTGCACAGTCCCTTGTATCGTGGATGGGAACCTGTGAAACAGCTGCCCCATCTGAAGTGTTGTCGTGTCAGAAACTGGAGGCCAGCTTGCAGATGCAGTCGCTTCAATCATTCCCGCCTGCAGTGCCCTTGTCGTACCCCACCAAGTATAGCCTGGATGACAGGATTTTACGACAAAATGAAGCGTCTGGAGATGCCGGGAGGACAACTTTCCAACAGCAAGAAGGTGGTCTTAGTCGTGACTTTAATCAGTTTGGAATGGATTCAGAGCCTTCCAGCTATTATCAACGGCACCAGTCAAACACAGACGATCACTTTAATCATTTAACGCAGCCATCCATGGATGCACCAGTCTCTCATTTCCTTCCTCCGGCTTCAGGAGATCCTACAATGTACCAACATCACAATCAATTTGCCCCTGACTCAGCTATTTTTCGCCAGCAGAGTCATTCTTCTGCTGGAGCGTCTTTGTATCGACAAAGCCATGTTCCAGCTGAGGCGCTTCCATTTTGTCATCCAACGCAAGCGCCAGAACAATCCGCATTCCAGCCATCTGGTCCTTCGTACCAAATCAACTCAAACCAGCCGCAAGTTGATGCTCTAATGTATCAACACCAAAATCAGCTTCCTGAGTCTGCTCTGTATCAACGTCAAGATGCACCTGTGTTCCATCCATCAAATCAGTCAGCGCCTGAACCACCATTGTTTCACCAAGGCCGCCCAACAATGGAGGCCCCCCTGTATCACCAACAAAACCAGCGCCCTTCTGAGAATCCAATGTTCCGTGAGCCTGTTCAACCAGTGACTGAAGGACATATGTACCATCAAAGTGTCTCAACTGTGGAGGCGAGCTTGTATCGAAACCAACGGCGTGCTGACTCCTCCATGTTTCACCAGTCAAACCAGGCATCCTCTGAGGCATCTATGTATCACCATGCCAATCAGTCCAGTGGAGAAACACCAGTTTTTCAGCACCAAGATGCCACCATGTTTCACCATCCAAATCAGCCACTCCCTGGGATTACTCAACATTTGTTCCATCATGGTCATAATGGAGCCCAGCAGGCTTCCAACTTCTTCAATCAGAATCAAACCGCATCGGATGGTGATTTCTTCCGCTATCAGAACCAAGGAGGAGATAACCACTATCAACGTCAAAACCAGACCAATGCTGCTTTCTACAATCTTCAGAATCTAGCCGCTGTTGATGCTCAATTTCACCATCAACAGAGTCAGGCAGAACCCTCATTTCCGCTTCATCAAAGCCAAAGATCAATGGAGCCTCCCATTCAAAACCCTGGCTCAGTTGATACTCCTTTCTACACGCATAGGGCTATGGATGTTGATGTGCAACTCTGCCCACCGAACCACACTGCCAGTGATTCTCAGATGTTCCAATTTACGAATCAAGTTCCTCAAGAAACGCGGGTCCATCACCACAGTCGTCCCCCTGCTCCAGTCTTCCCGTATCAAAGTCAGGTTGTTCAAGAAACTCAAATCCATCAACGCAACCGCACTTCTGGTTTAACAATGGTCAATTATCAGAACCCAGCGGCTCAGGACAATCGTTCTCAGACCACTGCCATGGACCTGCCCTTGCTTGATTATAGAAGTCAGGGCTCACAAGACAAGCAGCTTCTGAATCCCAAAACCCCTGAAGTGAACATGTACCAATACCAGAGCCAAGGGTCTCAAGATCTTCAACAGTCCTCTACGTCCAGTGGTAAAAACACTTCGATGCATTACCAGAAAAAATCCAGGGATGAGAGACTTTTCAGTCAGAACCAAGAAAGGCACCAATTTAAACCTCACCAGCAGACGTTTGAAGATTCAAAACAAGATATTTCTAAGCCAAATCATTTTAGTAAAATGGCTCACAGTTTGCCACAATTGAGTACTCGAGACTCCCATACTAGGACTGGTGCAGGAAAAGCCCGATTAGTCGGCTGTAAAAGTGAACAAAATTCCTCTCAGTATGATAAACCCAGAGGTGATCCTTACCGGAATAAAGGAGCCAAAGACAGAAGTATGGAACATAAATCACAACATTTTAATAGAAACACTGTCACATCACAGTGGCACAGTACATTAGAGACTAATGCTCCCAGTCTATCAGGACTTCAAGAAGAGACTTCCTGCACAATAAATCCATCAAATGAGGAGAATATGTTTGGACATCCATCTGAAGCTCAGCCTACAGAAAATATATCCAGTTTGGGATCTACCGAATCCTCAGTATTGGACTCCATTTTGGTGCATTTTAATAATGAGTCTGTTGATCCAGCCAATAATGAGCCCACTGTTGGTGCGCTGTTTGTTGAAGTTCTTGGTTCCTCTGAGGACACAGACAAAACTGCCTCCTCTGATGATTGTGTAGCTCTTGGAGTACCATGCCTGGAGAAAATTGGACAAGCTTCTCCAGACAGTGATGGACGCACCCATAATTTGGATAACATTGTGCATTTTGCTAAAGATCCTACCATCCCTGATGGCACTGATTCTGTATCGCAGTCACAGTCTGTTGTTGGCAAACTCCTGGAGGAGGCACATGGTCCTGAAGTTCTTGAACCTATACCACAGCCAGCTGCTGATTTTGAACTTGCTACCACAGAGAGCGAATTCACTGCAACTAACGCCCACCTTCTTCCCAGACCTCCGGACATTTTATTGACTGTGCCAGTTGATTCTGGCAGTCACTGCAGTTCTCCAATCCAGGACGCTCTCGCCCCCAGTGATGATGACCGCCCAAGCACTCCATCTGCACAACTCTCACAAGAGGGAAGTGAGGAGTCCAGCCCAGCACTTGGAGTCCAGTTTGACTGCCCAGAAGTTGTGGATCTGCCACCAACTCTGCCCCCAACACCACCCCTGTCTCCGCCTCTTCTAACGCCTCCCTGTGTGACCCCTCCCCCTTGCACCCCTCCCCTGTCATCTGTGCCATCGTCTCCACACTCTGCCACGCCTCCCTTTTCATCACCGCTGTCTACCAGTCCTCGCTCTGCCCAAGGAGAAAAACAACCCTTAAGTTTGGTACCGTGGGAAGCTTCACAGCCTCATCCACTGGAATCCAGTGTAAATGCATCTTCTAACAGCTCAGTTGTCTCTGATAGCACTGTTGTCACATCTAATGACAAATTGAAAAATGAAAACTGCACATCTCATGAAAAACTGAGTGACGAGAACTCAATTTCTGCACAACTAGATAAGTCTATTGAAGTGAGCTCGTCTCTTGGTGAAAGTATTCCTTGTTCTCAGACACAGGAAGCTGATTCAGTTCATATTAGTGATGCTCCGCATCTTGACCACGAAACATGTGACCCATGTTTACCATCATCGGCTGGTGGTCAATCTGAAATGGAAATATTGCAGACTTTGCCCGAATCCTGTGTTGTTCTACAAGTTGAATATGATTCACAGATGCCAACAGACCCCGCAGATCTTGAGTGCCCTGCTGAGGAAAATATAAGTGATGAATCACTAATTTTATCTCTGCCAGCTGATAAGCCCTGTGTTCAAAATGAAGATCGTGTGGGTATCTCCCAAGATACTATCTTAGAATCGAACCCTAGCTCAATTAGAGATGAATCAAGCCAGATCTCCAAAACTGAAGAAATTATTTCTGAGCCTCTGCATCTGAATGAAGCTAGTGCCATTCCAGCTCCAACATTAACCGATTCTAATGATGCTTTACCTGGCATCATTCCAGCTATAACATTAACAGACTCTGATGATGTTGTACCCGGTGTCATTCCAGTTTTAGCAGCAACCGACTCTGACAATGTTGTATCTGGTGTTGTCCCAGCCTTAACATTAACTGACTCAGATGATGTTGTGTCTGGTGTTGTTCCAGCTTTAACATTAACCGATTCTGATGGTGTTCTACCTGGTTCCATTCCAGCTATAAAATTAACTGAATCTGATGATGTTCTGCCCAGTATGATCCCAGCTATAAAACTTACCGAATCTGTTGATGTTCTACCTAGTATGATCCCAGCTGTAACGTTAACCAATTCTGATGAAGTTCTACCTAGTATAATACCATCTATAACATTGACTGATTCTGATGATGTTCTGCCTAGTATGATCCCAGCTATAACATTGACCAATTCGGATGATGTTCTGCCTAGTCCAGCTATAACATTAACTGACGCTGATGATGTCCTACCAGGTGTCATTCCAGCTGCAATATTAACAACTTCTGACGATGTTCTTTCTGGAATCGTTCCAACTGCAACATTATCTGATTCTGAAGATGTTCTGCCTGGTACCATTCCAGCTATAATATTAACTGATTCTGATGATATTCTACCTGATACCACTCCAGCTATAATATTGACTGAATGTGACGATGTTCTACCTGGTATCATTCCAACTGCATCATCTACCGATTCTGATAATGTTTTGCCTGGTATCAGTCCAGCTGCATCATCAACCGAATCTGATAATGTTTTGCCTGGTACCATTCCAGCTACAACATTAACTAATTCTGATGATGCTTTGACCGGTTCAGGTCAAGAGTTGTCACAGCAAGATGAGACAGCATCTCTGCCATCTGTGGATCCCGTAGCAGGAGATGAACAGCACGGCCCCTCAATCAGAGTCCATGGATTTCATGCACCAAGAACACACCCTCTTAAACTGTGACGCAACTAAACACTACTGTTGAACCCTGATTTTATGTTTCACTAGAAGCAAATATAGTGTTAACAAGCTCAAATTTTATTTCAATTCAGTCATGCCATTTAGGAATTTTTAACTGCCAAACTGAATTGAAGCACAGATAGAATATCTTAGAAGGTTTGTTGAGAAACATTTCGATTTTATGTTGATTATATTCATAAATTGAAGTCTTAGTGCTGAGCTCTTGCTCTGCATCAGGTTTGGGACCTCATGCCTGGTACTCAGGCTCCAAATTTTGAGACTGATTATCCTTTTGAATTAATCATTACATTATGAATCTTAATTACATGTTTTTGGAGGTTTTCTATTTTGTGTATGTTAAGTTAAATTTTTAATGTTCTAATATTGACTTAAAAACATAAAGGCAGGGTTTTACTGTAGTGCAAGAAATGAAAGATTCGCTGGATGTATAGTTCACTGATGTGTTATTGGGTAGACAGGGGAACTGAGTTTCTTTTGGACAACAATGTACATTCATGTCCCAAATAATACATTTGTTTCATTTTGGAAGTAGGCTGATTGCCTTCCCATCGTACTGTTCGTTGTTGTTGTTGTTGTTATTTTTATTTTTATCATAATTTTGGGTTCTTATTGTGTCAGAAGTATTGTGTTGATGTGGAGTTGAACTGTGTACTGGGAGGGAATGAGGGAATGTGTCATTTCTAATTCTAACATCTTGTTTTGGCTGAGTGACTGATCTATGGGTTTGATGTGATAGCAGCTGTTGTTTAATACTCAGTCTGATGTATGATGGTGTACCGGTATATTTCTGGTTGGATATTGTTGTTGATGTTTGTGACAGTCCATGGTAAGCAAATAAGCTGCAAAACTTGAATATTACTACAATCATCTTTTTGTTTTTGTTTTTTAAAACAATGAATGTACAATTGTTCTTTAAATCAATATAAATTATTTAGCAATGTATTTGTCCTTGTGGGGTAACTAGACGTTTCCAGCCTGTTTTCATTTGCACTTAACAATATTATGATTATACCCAGATGCAATGTTTGCAGGTTTCTCATAGTACCATGTTTACACTTACCTTCTTCTCACTGCAATTAATATGAATGAAATTCCTGTGAGGAATGTGTTTGTTTATCAACTTGACCATGTGAACTAATAGGTTCAGTTTGCTGGATGTTGATGAGTGTAGAGCCCCAGTAATTGTTGTCAATATTTTTATTTATTTTTTATTTGTGATTGTTGAGGTAGGTTTTGTACCTAAATACTGGTATTCTCTCTCTTGTGGTAACTTATATGATATTGTTGTTCCATGTGTTTGAATTCGTAACTGTTGTAGAGAACAATACTATGTGTATTTTAAAAAGAATCACAAGCAGATTATTAATCTATCTAAAGAGGCATTGTTCATAAGCCCCATTAAAGTACTTTATCACTGTGTGTTGATGTTTGTAGTAAAACGTATACCTCGTACTGTGTTTTTATTTCTATATTAAATTTATACTTTATAACAACTGATATGCAGAAAACTGCTGTATGAATATGAATCATGGTTGATCCATGGCATGTTGAACGTTAAATAGTACCAATCTGGATTATGATCCTAGAGGTACTAGCACTAATGATATGAGATGGAAAATGCCAAATGTAATGTGATGAAATAGATCTTTTTTACATGTTTATGTGTATCTTTCCCATCTCCTATGTTGGTATGTCATGTTGTTTTTTTGTAAGCTTGTAGCTACAGTTATTTATTATTACGTAATTTTGGATGTTTGCCTGAAATATGGCATTGCTGGAGTGTAACTATTTAATCGTACTGTTTGCGTCACTGTGAATTAGAGGTTTAGGTAGTCTACATTCTGTCCCATATCTTGTTCGAAACCAAACCATGGAATTTCTTCATTTGCTCATATCTTACTAAGGTGCTCTCTTTCTCTCTGTGTTGGAAGGTGTTCCTTCTGGGATATCTATGCAATGCATGGAATCCTCGTTCGAGATTATGGCCCTAATGTCTCCCCTTATGTAAGGAACAATCCAGTCCTGGGATTGAAAATAAGTTTTGTCCTTAGTGCAATGTGTTGTGTGTGATGGCAACTTATGCCAGTTAAACTACTTGTAGTAATTTATTTAGTTTTGTGTATAATTACCAGTAAAAAAGAGGATAGGATGAATATACAGATAACTATGTACCGCATGGGGAAAAATTACAAAGTTTCACTTGCTGCTCAGACAGATTTTTAGGAGTTGTGTCTCAAATGGTCTCATAAGAATTTGTCTCTGAAGTCCTTGCGTGCCATCCTTGTCAATAACTTGACTGTATCCAAAGAAATTTTTTTTAAAACGTAGTTTTCTTTTCTAGTTTTTGTTTTGTACGTTTTGACTTAATTTTTGAGCCTCATGAGACTGGGGTGCATGTGAGCATTTGTCTGTTACATAAGGAATTACTATACTGTAAACACTATCCTTGTCAATTTTTACAACCGCAATTTAAAGACTTATATGTTCTTATGTCTCTGACAAATGTTTCTTGGTGAATGTATTTGCTGTGTTTCTGTAACCTTTATGTCCTAAATGAAATTTGGTTGTGTTCTGTGTTACTAATAATTAAAATGAACATGTCTCAAACACCACCTCTTGTTATTTTTCCTTACACTAGAATGGAAAAAGTTTCCTATTGCTTCGGTTGGTCAATCATCAAAAGTAAATTAATCATGGCAAAGTTTGTAAATTAAGTAAAGCGCGTTGAACCAGCAGCCTGGTTACTGATTGCGAGAGTCGGTTAGGTCGCTCCGTCTCTGTCTCACCTGCATGGGACGCCCCACGAGCGCGACGCAGACAACGCGACGAAAAGGACCCTCGGGACCAGGCTGCAGGCAGCTACTGCTGCCAAATCGCGACTGTTGCACCCCATGATGATGCCGGATGGGTGCTCAGTGCTCACCCATCGCGTCGAGCATGAGCTACCCGCTGGGCACTGTCTGGGCCTCGCTCTCCGGGGGCTTCGATGCGCCTAGTGGGTAGGCAGCGCTCCTTGCAGCCCGGCACAGCATAGGCAACGCCTGTCTGTCTGTCCGTCTGTCCGCTGTCCGCCCGCCCGTTCACACACGCGCGGTGTAGTGGTCCAGCCCGCCGCCTCGGCCGCGGCTCAGACTCTGCGTTGAGTTCGCCGACGGCGGACCTGGCGGACTGTGAACGCGGAGCTGAACCCGATCGCGAGTGCGCCGTGCCGCTCGCCGACGCCGCCGTCGTGCCGCGTCGCGTTTCTCGCCGTCTCGTCTCGCGGTCGCGCTGCGCTGTCGGTAAGCCGCGTCAGTCCGTCTCGCCGAGCGCGGCACAGTGCACAGTGGGTCAGAAGACCGTTGAGGCGGCCCAAATCCCGGACGCTCCAGAGTCGCTGAATGGGACTCGAACCGAACGTGTGACCCCACCAAAGGATTGCTCTCCGAACGAGGAATCCATTGGTGGGGTCGCACGTTCGATTCGAGTCCCATTTAGTGACTCTGGAGCTCTCAAAGCGCGTCCGGGATTTGGGCCGCCTCAACGGTCTTCTGGCCCACTGTGCAGTGCACCGCAGTCTCGGCGCAGCAACGCGTCTCGCAGCGCGGCTTCGCGGCGCCAGCGGGGCGCCGGGTGATGGGCTGCCGACCGGAGCCGGAAGAAGAGGTCTCGCCGGGCGTGGTCTCGGTGTCTCGGGGAGGGGGAGGGGCGCAGCAAGGGCAGCAGCAGCAGCAGCAGCCAGGGGCGAGTGGCAGGCCTAGTCGCAGTGCACGGAACAGCGGTACGTAGAGCACGGGACAGCTCAGGGTGTTTAAGACACTGAAAAATGTGAAATTTCAGAGATTTGTAAGGTGTTCTTACCACTCATGTACTCGCGTGTACACTAGGACGCTGATTGATTCACCATTCAGGAACAGGGACTGTCTGATTGTGAGGTCCATCTGCAAAATGCGTCGATTTGACATTTTTTTTTAAATCGCTCGCTAGTTTTGTGCGTCGCTCCGCGTGATCCGTGGCGTGCACGCCGCACGGCTCGCGGAATCGTGACCTACTATCCAGGATGGAGACTGCGGGGGAGGAGGGGGGGGGGGCAGCACCAGGATGGAGCGCTGTCGCCAAGTTCAGGGTCAGCAGTGAGCGCGCCCAGGCGGGTAGGTAGTTTCCAGCGGATATGCGCCTGGACTTCCCCAGGGCTCCTCCACCCACACCGCGGGCCCAGGCCGGACCACCCCGAAGGCCCGAAGCAGCGCTCAAGTCTCCTGGACTTTGCCTCCTTGGTGTGCCCTGCCTCGCCTCGGCTCGCTGCTCCGGATGCGTCATTGTGATGGCGATACTACAGTATTTATTACCTGTAATCATCCTCGTTTGGCTAACAACTAGCGCAGGAGTCCTGGTGGACCGACGGAGAGGCGGTGGGCGCGGCCGGCCAGGCCATGCGCCCCGCCGACGATCCCTCATGCTCGCTCTGTCCTCCATACCGAATACCGTTACGTTTCCTTTAAACGTTGCATTTTCTTTTCTTTGTATTTGCAAGGCGGTGCATCCCCCCCCCTCCCCGGGGCCACGCCTACCTTCGCACTGTCCCTCGAACCGCCCCTTCCCCGCCCCCACCCCGCCCCTCCCCGCTCGGACCAGTTCCCCAAGTACTCTGCAGAAAAAGGCCGCGCAGGCCTCCTCCTCCGCGACGCTGCTCATACTATACTCAATTCTTGATTCGCGCGCACTTTTCGCGTTATTTATTGGCGCGTATTATTTTTCGCTGCACGCCAGCCACCAGGCGCTAGGCACCAGACGCTGCGCTAGCGCTGCACAGTGGGCCGGAAGACCGGCGCAGGCGGCCAAAACTCTGACCACAGCGCTGGCTAGCGCGACTCGGGTCGTTCGTCAGTAACGCGATACTGCCTCTTTTGAAGGCGAGCAGTGTGGAGACGAGCGGCAAACAAATGGCCGGTCCGGTCCGGTCCGTCCGTCCGTCCGTCCGTCCGGCTACCCGTTCGAACAGGGCGCCCTACCGCAGGGAAGGGTTCGTCCTTCCTTGGTGTTAGTGGCGCCGCCTGATAGCGCTCGGCTGACAGCAAAGTTCCCACACCTGCCAAGTATTGTCCTGGATTGGGGGCGTCGATGCGTGGTGTGTGTGTGTGTGTGTGTGTGTGTGTGTGTGTGTGTGAGTGAGTGAGTGGACTCAATATCATCCAGCCATTCGTATTCCATTGTTGCTATTTGCCGCGGTCAGCCTCGATGTCTATCCGTCGTCCCTCTTCTTCCGGCTCCACACCCGGCTCCCTGACGCCACCCAACCCGACCTAACCTAAAGCAGTGGCGTAGCGGCGGACGACAAAATACAAATGAGTAGGAAATGAGCAGTAGTTCCCGCGTTCAGGCGGCCAAAAACAGCGACAAAACACCGTCTGCAGTGCAGACTAGTCTCTTCCCGCGCGCGGCCGGGCGGAGCGCCCGGAGGGTAGGCAGCCCTATCGCTGCTGTGCAGCAGGGATGCCTATCCCCAGCCTCGCAGGCGCTTCGCACCAGCTGAGCTGAGCTGTTCAGAGGTGCACTTTCCGAACAAATTTGACAACCTTTAGAAGTGAATTATAGCGTCTATTGACGTCAGAGTAAGTACGACTTGAACGTTGAAGAGACTGCCCCGGGCGGTTGGCAGGGAACTTGAACGCACGGCGGAGCGTCGCGCGGCGTCGTGCGCGTTGTGGGTGTGAGTCGGTGTGTGTCGGCGTGTGTTTTCGCGTTGTTCGCGGCCAACTCCGCGGCGCCGCCCCGCACCGCGCTGCTCGGGGAGGCGTACAAGGATCACAAGGATGCAGGAATAAAGATGTCGCGGCTCCCTGCTTGGGGCCGTCACGGCCGTCTGTATTCAGGCCATCCAAAATGTCACACCTTTTTCTCTGTCTGTCTGTCTGTCTGTCCGTCCGTGGAGTGGCGCGGGGACGCCTTGGTGTTTTCATGTTTTCCGTTCTGCTTCCTCCTCTGCAGGTGGTGCTGCCGTTGCTTCGCCGGCCTCCGCGCGCTATGCTTCAGGATGACCCCCCTGAGAACGCCCCTGATCCTGGCGGCACTTCTGGTGGCACCCACTCTGTCACAACACCACGGTAAGGCGAGAAAACACGCAGACAGACACGGAGACACACACACACACACACACACACACACACACACACACACACACACACACACACACAGAGACTCAACGTGTGTAGTGAAACTGGAGACACGTGCGAATAAATCTAGTATCGATGGACGTGTGCACTCCTGCCGTATATACCGCTGCCGGGGGCCTTTGACCTCGCGTGCGTGCGTGCTACACCACCGTGCGTGGCGCGTTGAGTCCTTTTGACGTCTTGTTCGCGTCCTGCTGGCTGTGGTTGGGGCTCCGCAGCAGACTGATTCAGAGAGTCGCCGTTTTCATCGCTCTGTCTCTCTCGCATTCTCTGGGGCGTCCCGGCGTGTGAGTGCGAGAGAGACAGGGCGACGACTCTCGGAATCAGTGTGCTGGCCGGCTGGCTTACCGGCGGCTGGCTTACTGGCTGACTGAGGTTAACGTTTAGTCCGCTCGCCCCGCCCGATCCCTGCTCATTATCCCATTAGCGAGGAATGCCCTGTCTCGCCGCGCCGATCGGTCACGTGTGTCGTTCCGGAGTGCACCGCCACACCGCCAGGAGCCGCTAGAGGAGAGGGAGAGAGAGAGAGGGGGAGAGAGAGAGAGAGAGAGAGAGAGAGAGAGAGAGAGAGAGAGAGAGAGAGAGAGAGAGAGAGAGAGAGAGAGAGAGAGAGAGAGAGAGAGAGAGAGAGAGAGAGAGAGAGAGAGAGAGAGAGAGAGAGGGCGTTGGAGCGTCCATGGACTCTGAGCAGGTGGACGAATCGACGTATAGATGGATGGATGGGTGGCGACCTTTTCTGTCAAAACTTGAGTGGGTTCGTCTGCTTTTTATTTTGGCGCGTTGGGCGCCCACCTCGCCCACTGGGCGTGCTGGGCGGGCCGCAGCGTTTCAGACGACGCGTCTGCACCTTTAAGGCGACTTAAGGCACCCCAAGACGCGCTTAGATGCGCTCCCCTCGGCAGACGCTAAACACGAACGCGGCTTCCGAGGCCCCCCGGGGGGAACCCGCCGCTCCCGAACAGGGTGTGCTTTCGTCGCCCTGTCTGTGTCACACGCCACGGGGCTGCCCGCGGGTGCGAGAGAGACAGAGCGGCCAATTTGAAATTAATTACGCGGAAGGAGGCGTCCGAACGGAGCGACCGGGAGGGTAATAACTTCGGAAGCCAGCACGCTGCTATTAGAGCAGTAGCCGGTGTTTACGGGAGTGTTTGGCCGTCGCGCAGTGGGCCAGAAGACCGGCGCGGGCGCTCAAAACTCCAGACGCGCTTTGAGCCCCAGCGTCGCTAAACGGGACTCGAAATGACCGTGTGACCCCACCAGTGGATCGCTCTCCGAACGAGCAATCCATTTTTGGGGGTCACACGGTGAGTTCGAGACCCGTTTAGCGACGCTGGAGCTCAAAACGCGTCTGGAGTTTTGTCCACCCGCGCCGGTCTTCTGGCCCACTGTGCTTTGGCTGGTCTCCGGCCAATCACAGGCCAGCCCTCAGGAGATGATCTCACGCCCAGCCAATCACAGCCCGCCCCCCGAAGGATGATCTCACGCCCAGCCAATGGCAGCGAGCCATATCGCCGCCGAGCCGGCCGTCTCTGATTCACTCTCCTGCCAGCCAGCTACTCGCTAAGTGTATCCTCCAGAGCACCGGGCGGGCTGGTCCCGGGCAGTGACGTCTCTCTCGCACTCACGGGGCGCGGGGCGCACGGTGGGCCAGAAGACCGGCGCAGGCGGCCAAAACTCTGCACCAGGTCATTTCTTTTGTCCGCCTGCGCCGCGGTCTTCTGGCCCACTGTGCGCGTCCCGCAGGGGGTGCCATGGCGAGACGGAGCGACGGAACATGCCGTAGCGCCTCTCTGCGGGTTTTCCAGGAACAGCGGAATGAAAAGTAGCTGTTGTTGTCTTTTTTTTTCGTTCGGAGTTCACATTGGAATCGGCTTCATTTGCGGCAACAACACTAATGCACTCGTACAGTGTAGCGGTCGGCTTGCCAGCTTGTTGCTGCGCTCACAATGTTTCGGCTGTTGCCGTGTCACTGCACACGCTTTGCCCACGTGCGCGCAGGACACTGTCATTCATTTTGCTTTATTTTCACCTCTAATTTTGGCTTGGGAAAAAGACATGCTACAGCGACAGATCGGGTCCATAATCGTGGAGCGGCGCAAACGCCGGCAGAGTGGATGCACCGCCGCTTACTTTGTGTTTGCCTGCAATAGAGCCACTTTGCCTGAGCACATTATTCGTTTCCGACGACGCCCCCCTTTCCCCCTCCCCCTCCCCTTCTCCCCCTCCACACCCGCTCATTGATGCCCGACTCATTCATGCATGCGCGCGCCGCACGGATTACTTCGAAAATTTTCCGCCACTGTCTTGTCCTTAGCCGTCAAAAGGTGTTGTTGCTGCTGTCGCTCTTGTTGTTGTTGGCGTTGCTGCTGCTGCTGCTATACTAGCAATTAGAAGCCGGAGATCCTGATGTTATCTAGCAGCATAACGTCCACTCAATCCCATCGCGTAATAGGCGTGCGAGTGTGTGTGTCTAAGAGAGAGAGAGAGAGAGAGAGAGAGAGAGAGAGAGAGAGAGAGAGAGAGACTGTGTTCGGGCGTTTGTGTACATGCGTGTGCGTGGAACGGAACTGCCACAGCCAGCTGGCATGGCGTGCAAAAGGCGTGACAATTATTGAGACGCACTTTAAAAATTCTTAAAATTCATCGCGCGCGGAAAAATAAAAATAATGTGTTTTTATTTTTTTTAAAAAAATTGAATTATGCGGGATGAAATTCGCCGTGGCGTGCGGCGTGCGATGGCAGGCGACTCGAGGGTGCGCGAGAGAGACAGAGCGACGAAAGCGGAGTTGGAGTCGCTGTGGTGGCGCGCCATGGCGGCCCCGCCGATGGTGACTCACTGCCCGCTGAGCCGCCGAGCGGGTGCGGTAGTCTGTCCTGGCAACTCTGCCAGCAGATCGATTCCGAGAGTCGTCCTCGTCGCTCTGTCTCTCTCTCGCCTTCACGGGACGCCCCGCCAGTGCGAGCGAGAGTCAGCGCGACGAAAACGACTCTCAGTCTGCTAGCCATTCACTTTTATGTTTTTACGAATAGCGCGAATAAGTTGTCTGCCTTTTCTTCAAGAAACAAAACGAAAACAAGTAAGAAACTGGTTCGGTCTTTGACTGGCCCACTGTGGCACAGTGGGCCAGAAGACGGCGCGGGTGGCCAAAACTCTTGACGCGTTTTGAGCTCCGGAGTCGCTAAACGGGACTTTAACCGAACGTGTGACCCCACCAATGGGTTCCTCGTTCGGAGAGCAATTCATTGGTATGACCGTATGACCATACGGTCGGTTCGAGTCCTGTTTTAGCGACTCTGGAGCTCAAAACGCGTCAAGAGTTTTGTCCGGCTGCGCCGTCTCCTGACCCACTGTGCGTGGTCGTTCCCCCAGGACTGTTCTCGGGCGCGGTGGCCGGCGGCCGCCTGGTGTTCCCCAGGAAGGTGGCGGCGGGGGACGACGACGCCCTGGAGCACCACCACGGACACGGCCACCAGCAGCAGCTGCCGCGGCGGGCGCGACGCCTCGCGCTGCAGCACGGCACCTGGCTGCCGGACGCCCACGATGACCCTGGTGAGACGGAGGCCCTCGCAGAGCCGCACCTAACCTGACGAGGGATCCATTGGTGGGGTCACACGTTCGGTTCGAGTCCCATTTAGCGACTCTGGAGCTCAAAACGCGTTCGGTATCTTGACCACCTCCACTGGTCTCCTGGCTCACTGTGCACAGTGAGGCTCGGTCCCTTGAACCTTGGCGGGCGTGACCTTGCCGTGGCCTTGACCTTGGTGCCCTTGACAGCCGTGCAGTACGACGTGCTGCTGGACGGCGAGGCGCCGCGCCGCCTGCTGCTGTGGCCCAGCACGTCCTTCTTGGCGCCGGCGCTGCGTGTGGACCGGCCCGGTGGCCGGGGCGGCCGGCCCAAGCGCTCCCCGTCCTGGACGCCGTCCTCGACGCCGTCCTCGACGCGATCCCCGCGGCGACGGCGCAGCGTCACCACATGCCACTACCGCGGCGTCGTCCAGGGCGACCCGCGCTCCAGCGTCGCTGTGTCGGCGTGCGGCCAGGGGCTGGTGAGTGACCCAGGCCCACTGTGTGCTGTGCAGGTTGGTGCAGGTTCGCCGGCTCGCCGTGTGTGACTATCGTCGTCTGCGCCTCTACACTGGTAAAACTAAGGTGATAATAATTGTGAGCCGCCATTTGTGGCCGGAAGTTGAGATGACCGCGCTTCGGTTTTCCCACCGTGCCACCCCGGTCGACGCCTCGTCGCCCCACCGGCTCTTAGTCCCATAATCACAGCATAACACCACATAATTTCAGCGCATTATATTTGCATAAAGTGCCCATCCCTGGCCGCCAGGTAGGGTTCGTGAAGACCACCGGCGCGGACTACTGGCTGGAGCCGCTGGGGTCCAAGGCGGCCAACTCCTCGGCGCACGTGGTGTTCCAGCGCCGCGGGGGCGGCGGGGGCGGCGGGGGCGGCGGCGGCCGGCGGGGCGGCCAGAAGCACCGGGGGCGGCGGCGGCGACGCAGGCACGAGAAGGACTGCGGCACCAGAGGTACGACTAAAGCGACGTCGCACAGTGGGCCAGAACCGAACGTGTGACCCCACCAATGGATTGCTCTCCGAACGAGGAATACATTAGTGGGGTCACACGTTCGGTTCGAGTCCCATTTCCCATTTAGCGACTCTGGAGCTCAAAACGCGTCCGGGATTCGGACCGCCTCCACCGGGATTGTGGCCCACTGGCGTCGTTGACTTTGTGAGTCGGAGCGGAGGGCGTCCAGACGGTGTTACGTGGTTGGTGCACGCCGCAGACCCCGCTCGCCGCAACGAGTCGTCGTCCCTGGCGTGGCGGCGGGGCGCCGACGTCGCCGTGCAGCAGCGGCAGCGCGGCCAGGACGCCGACGAAGGAGTCCGCGGCCGGCCTCGGACACGCCCTCGAGGAACGCGTCGACGGCGGCCTCGGCGCGGGAGGAGGCCGCGGTCCATCAGCAACGAGAAGCACGTGGAGGTGACCCTGGTGGCTGACCAGTCCATGACGGCCTTCCACCAGGACGGCGACATCGAGACCTACCTGCTCACCATCATGAACATGGTCAGTACCATAGCACAGTGAGCCAGCGCAGGCGGACAAAATCCCACCTCAACCGTCTTCTGATCCACTGTGCGCAGTATGCGGCCACTGCTGACGCTGTTCAAATGTCGAACTTTGCCCCTCAGGTCTCGGCCATGTACCACGACCCCACCATCGGCAACCTCATCAACGTGGCGGTGGTCCGCATCATCCTCATGGACGAGTGGGAGGCGCAGGTACGGCAGCGCGTTGTCTCTGTCACCCATGGCGCGTTCCGTAGGGGTGCGAGAGAGACAGAGTGACCACGGAATCGCGTTTGTATTTCGCTCTGTAGAACGATAATTCAGAGAATTATTTTCGTCGTTTCTGTCTCTCTGGCGCCTACACGGGGCGCCTTATGAGTGCGAGAGGGAAGGACTGACGTGTCGCGTTGCAGGACGAGAAGGACACGTTCAACTCGACGGTGAACGCGGACCGGACGCTGGGCTCCTTCTGCCGCTGGGCCGCGCAGATCAACCCTGCCGACGAGGCGGACCCGCACCACCACGACGTGGCCGTGCTCATCACAAGGTGCCCTGCGCAACCCTAAAAAAAAAAAAAAAAAAAACTGCTGGTGTTTGAACCTGGAACTTTCCCCGACCTTACTTTTGGCGGCTTGGCGTCGCAGGGTTGACATCTGCGCGCGGCGGGACACGCCGTGCAACACGCTGGGGGTGGCGCACGTGGGCGGCATGTGCACCCCGGACCGGTCCTGCTCCGTGAACCAGGACAACGGCATTGTGCTGGCGCACACCATCGCCCACGAGATGGGGCACAAGTGCGTCAGCAGTTTCAATCTTCACAAAATAGAAAATAAACCGATTTTTTTTTGTTGGTAAGATTGATTTTTGTGCTGCAGCTTCGGCATGGCGCACGACACCGAGACGTCCGGCTGCCCCCGGAAGGTGGACAACGTGCTGCACGTCATGACGCCCACCTTCGAGGCGGACAACCACCGCATGGCGTGGAGCCCCTGCAGCCGGCGGAGCATCACCGCCTTCCTCGAGTAAGTGCCGCACCACTGCGGTCCAGGCCATCTCCAGCTAAATAAGATCCGAACCGAACGTGTGACCCCACCGATGGATTCCTCGTTCGGAGAGCGGCGAACTGAACCCTCCAACTTGCAGCGTCGGCAAGGGGGCGTGCCTGAACGACGCACCCACCCTGGGCGGCTTCCAGTACCCGGACATGCCGGCCGGCTCCATGTACGACGTGGAGCACCAGTGCCGCCTCCAGTTCGGCACCGAGGAGGCCGGCGTCTGCCCCGCCGACTTGGAGGAGGTGGGTCGACGGCGGGGGCGGGTCGCCCTCCGCGCCGCCGGGCACCTGTGTTCGGCGGGCCTGCCTGCCCTCTGCCTGGGAGGCGCTCCTTCACTTCACTTAAGATACTAGACCGCAATTGATCGTCTGCCGATCCTACCGATACTGGCAGTCGGCTAATTTCTTCTTATAATTGTCGCTAGGTTTGCACGCGTCTGTGGTGTGAAGTGGAGGGGCAGTGCACCACGCTGCTGCAGCCAGCGGCGCCTGGGACGGCGTGCGGGAAACACAAAGTAAGTCAAAACGCGTCTTCCTTTTACCATCGTCACCCGCACTCCAGTGGCGCTGGTTCGAACCTTACCTGGGGCAGTCTTTTTCGTTTCATTTTTATGATAATATACGCGGACGATATCGTCACATCGAGGTAACACCGTTTAGTTCGTTCTGCTTATTTATATATATTTTTTTAAAATTCTTTCGTGAATTGAGTCATTGGTTCGAACGACGGCAGCCAGACGGATATCTGCCCCAGTGGCGCAATCGGTTAGCGCACGGTACTTATAGGACAGTGTTCGTGAGCAATGCCGGGGTTGTGAGTTCGAGCCTCACCTGGGGCAGTCTTTTTTTTTTTTTTTTTTTTTTTTTTTTTAAATTTACCACCCTTAATGCTTTCTTCGTTTTTGCGTGTGCAGTGGTGCCAGGACCAGCAGTGCACCGAGATGGCGGAGCTGGCCGAGCCCGTGCCGGGGGGCTGGTCGTCGTGGGGCGAGTGGGGGCCGTGCTCGAGGTCCTGCGGTGCGGGCGTGTCCATCCTGGAGCGGCGCTGCGACCACCCCACCCCGCGCCACGGCGGCGCCTACTGCCTGGGCGAGCGGCGGCGGTACCGCGTCTGCAACACGCAGGTCACCACATTTGCAAAAAAAAAAAAAAGTTTCCAAAATTTTATTTTAAATTTACCACCCTTAATGCTAGGAGTTACTTTAATCCACTGAAAAAACGACCAGTAGACCTGCTGCGCTTGGCTCTCGGATCGGCAAACCGACCTGCAGGCCTGCAGCGCTGGCTCTCGGATCGAAAAACTCGAGTGTGCAACTGGCTTGACCCTCGCCTCGCCTCCCCGCCGCAGCCCTGCCCAGAGGACGCGCCCTCGTTCCGCGCGGTGCAGTGCGCCGCGTACAACAACCGCACGTACCACGGCCACTACGCCAACTACACCTGGCTGCCGTACTTTGACGCGGACGAGCCCTGCGAGCTGTACTGCTCCGACTCGGAGGACACCGTCATCGTGCCGTGGGGCGGCGCCGTGGCGGACGGCACGCCTTGCAACGTGGGCCGCAGGGACATGTGCATCGGCCGGGTCTGCCGCGTGAGTGCATGGCGAGGGGTGCGGGTTCAACTCCCGCCGGGGTGCTCATCCACTTTGCTCACTTTGTGACGTTGCGCAGAAGGTGGGCTGCGACTGGACGGTGGACTCGGACGCGGTGGAGGACCGGTGCGGGGTGTGCCGGGGCGACGGCAGTCAGTGCGACACCGTGTCCGGCACCTACAGCAGGCCCGACGGCTACGGTACGTACCTTGCAGTGCCTCGTCCGTCGCACTGTGTGCTGTCTGTCTGGACGCAGTCTGAGTCGCGGAGTCACGTGGTTGTGTTGCCGCCAGGCTACATCGAGGCGTTCCAGGTGCCGCCCGGGGCGCGCAACGTGCTCATCGCGGAGGTCTCCGCGTCCAAGAACTTCATCGGCATCGGCAGCACGTCCAAGCCCGCCTTCTACCTCAACGGCCGCAGGTAGCCACCCTCTCGCCACTGAATGGGACTCGAACCGAACGTGTGACCCCACCAACGGATTGCACTCCGAACGAGGGATCCATCGGTGGGGCCACACGTTCAGTTTAGCGACTCTGGAGCTCAAAACGCGTCAAGAGCTTTGACTGGCCGCGCCGGTCTTCGGGCCCACTGTGCGCCGCTGTGTCTCTCGCACTCCTGGAGCGCGCCGCCGAGGAGCGGGGGAGACAGGGCGGCCGTCTTGACGCTGCTGTCTGTCCGCGCAGGAAGATCACCCTCCCGGGGGAGTACGACGTGGGGGGCACGGCGGCGCTGTACGAGCGCGTCGCCGACCTGGAGACCGTGCGCATCCCCGGGCCCCTCCGCGACGGCATCCTCATCTACGTGAGTCCCTCCAGGGCCGACCCACTGGCAAATGTTGTGTGCAATGATTGTAGGAATGTGCGAGAATGTGGAAGACGTCTGGTGTGTTTGCCACATATGTTGCCGACTTACAGGATCCGAACCGAACGTGGGACCCCACCGATGGATTCCTCGTTCGGAGAGAAATCCATCTGTTGGGTCACACGTTCGTTTCGAGTCCCATTCAGCGACGCTGGAGCTCAAAACGCGTGCAGAGCCTCGTCTTCTGGCTCACTGTGCCTTCCCGTCCCTACAGGTCATCTTCCGCGGGCGCGCGCGCAACCCGGGCCTCCGGTACCAGTACACGGTGCGGCGGCCGGGCGCCGTCGTGCCCTCGCTGTCGTGGCGCTGGACCGATTGGTCGGCCTGCTCCTCCACGTGCGGGGGCGGCCTGCAGGAGCTGCGCGCCGTGTGCGCCGCCTCCGCCGCCTCCGCAGGGGCCCTGGGTCTGGCCACCGAGGGGGCCTTCAACACGGTCGCCGACAGCGAGTGCGAGGAGATGGTCGGACCCAGACCGCCGGACCAGAACAGGACGTGCGCCAACCACGCGTGCCCGGCCACGTGAGTAAACGCCAGCAGCAGACTCATTCCGAGGGTCGCTGTCGTCGCTCTGTCTCTCTCGCACTCGAAGGGCGACCCGTGCAGGTGCGAGAGAGACGGAGCGACGGAAACGACTCTCGGAATCCCTGTGCAGCAGCCTGCAGCGCCGCGGGTAGGCCGTGCCGCTGGACCCGGCCGCGCGTTGGGTGGCCTGGCCGCCAGGCGCTAGCGCCGCAGCCCTCTTCATTCATTCTCACCTCGCTGCTGCAGGTGGTGGACGGGCCCGTGGCAGGTGTGCACGGCGACGTGCGGGGACGCGGTGGGGCGGCGGCGGTCGGTGCTGTGCGTTGTCCGCGGCCGGCAGGAGATGGCGCTGCCCGACGCGGAGTGCGACCCGGACACACGGCCCGATGAGCAGGAGCGGTGCCGCGACGTGCCGCCCTGCCCGTCGCCCTCGCCGCCCCCCTCGCCGCCGACCGCCAACGACACCGCCGCGACGGCAGACCTGTTCCCGGTGACGCTGTCCCGGCCGTCGGCGGCCGGCCACCAGGACGACGTCCTGGAGCTCGACGGCGGCCTCGACCTGGACAACCTGGCGGACGACGAGCGAGAGTACCTGGTCAACTACACCACGTTCTTCCAGGGGCCGCTGCCCAGTCTGAGTCGCCCGGGGCTCCGGGGCGGCGGCGACGCGACAAGCCCGGCGCCGCCCCCCAGGAGCAGGCCGCCCCCCGGCCCGGGGGCGGTGGGGGCGGCGGGGGCGGCGCCAGGCCCGGGGGTGTGGGAGGACGACATGGAGCTGCCCGTCCGCGCGCGCCCCCTGCCCCTGCGGGGGCGCTACCCCCACACGCGGGGCCCCCTGGGGGGCGCCTTGGGGGGCAACGGCAGCAGCAGGGGCCAGGCCGGCCACGCCTACCTGGGACCCAAGCGGAAGCAGCAGAGGCGGAAGCAGATGCGCTCCAAGAGCGGCCACCAAGGTCACGCCAAGGACGCCAAGGACCTCGGCAAGGTCAAGGACACCTTCTTCCTGACCATCGAGTAGCCGCCAGTGCACCCTGCCTTCTGGTTCCGAGGGTCGTTTCCCCTCGCTCGGTCTGTTGCGCACCCCGACGGGACGCCCCATGAGATGAGCGCGAGAGAGACAGTGGGACGAAAACGACCCTGGGCATCAGACTGCAGCGGACTATCAGTGTGTAATGTCGCCGACGACATTCCAACCGGGCCCTCGTCTTATGCTAAGCGTGGGAAACCATCAACTGCAGTAGTAACTTTATTTTCCCAGTTGTATTTATGGTGGCATAACCTTATGGAGATGGATTTTACAGCCTCAGATCGACGAAGACAAGATAAGGTTGCTCATGTTTCTGAGCTACTGTTTGTGACTTGATAAATCTCTCATGGAATAAAATTAAAATGTTTATTTTTGCCTGTTAACTTGTAGCGACGCTCTTCTCCTTCACACATTGTTCCACTTAAACGCCGACGCCCCAGCCGTCAGAAAACAAATAAAAGAACCTGCCAAGAGTGGCGGCGCACAGTGGGCCAGTGGGGGCGGTCTTCTAGCGACTCTGGAGCTCAAAACGCGACTAGAAGACTTTTTTCCGCATGCGCCGGTCTTCTGGCCCACTGTGCGGCGTTGACACCGAAACGGCCGAAACTCTCCGATTACCGAGTCACTTCCCCGCGGCCGGGCCGGCCTTGTGCCGTGTGCGTCCAGTCCAGCGCGCCAAAGTCGAATCTCGCTCCGGAAGCGCAGAGCGGAGTGGCGGTGGTGGCGGCGGTGTCCACGACGCGCCGTCACTTGTTTCGCCTTGGGCCGCGCGCTGCGCCATCTGGCGGCACCGTTGGGAAGTGGCAGTGGAGCCGGAGCCAGTCGTGTCTTGTTGTTGCTCGAGTGAGGATGCCGTCTGCGTCGTCAGCCAAATTAGTCAAACAGGCCTCTACGGAGGCGCCGCCGGACCCTCTACGGCAGGCCATCATTATCATAGAGCACAAAATCCGCAACTTGGAGAAGAGAAAGGTAGGCGTGCGCGCTGTGAGCGGTGGGCCGGCGGCCGGGGCGTGAATCTGTCAGCCGCGGCGGCTTGCCGCCATGTTGGTTAAGCCATGTGCTCAGCGACTCGCCGAAAGGCAAGCGGGCCGCTTCTTCGCCTCGAAGTGCTCTCAAGTCGTCCCTCGCTCGGCGGGTTTCCTTGGCGGCGCGGCCGCCACTCTGAGTGAGAGCAGGGCGACGTGGGTGGCAGGGCCGCGCCGAGGCCCCCGGCCGCCCCGGCCCCGCGCACAACAACAAAGGCCTAGGCCTCGTCCGGGCCGCGGTGCCGCTCCGCGGCGGGCCCCGCGACGGCCAGGGTGGCGTTGTCGCGCGTTGCGGTGAGGCGCCGTGCCCACTGTGCTCGCTGGCCGTCGGTCCGCGAGGCCCTGGACTCCAGGCCGCCTGGTTGCGCCACCGCGGTGTAGGCCGCCTGCAGGCCTACAGGCCCCGCTGCGCCTACTCGGCGCTGGTTGGTTGGGCTTCCTCCAGGAACCTTGAAACCGCTCGGATCGAACCGCGCACGGGTCCACTGTGATGTCGCGGTGCTCGCGCTTCGAACGGGGTGTTTGGGTGTGCACTGGAAGCGCCCGGTCGGCCGGCTCGGCTGGGGCTGCCCAGAGTGACATAACCCTAGCTTTTTGTTAGTCATCGAATTTGGCGGTTGTCAGTGTTGTTGTTTGGTTAGGCTGCGGATCTGTTTGTCTTACATGTTTGTGTGTTTGTTGCAGGGCAAGCTCGATGGATACCGTGCTCTCCAGCGAGAGGGCAAGGACCTCCAGTCGGAACAGTTAGCAGCCGTTGCCAAATATGAGGAAGTTATGCAAACTCTGGAATTCGCCCGTGACCTCTGCAAACAGTTCAATTCTATCTCAGCGGATGCCGCGAAGCAGGCTAAGAAGCAGGCTCGGAAGGATGCTCTTGAGCGGCAAGCCCATGACTTGTCCCGAATCAAGGATGTCCTCCTCATTCAAAACGCCCTTAACCAAATTGGAACTGATGCAGTACGGGAAGACTTCTTGAGTGGCCAGAATGGTGCTATTCAATTAACGGACTCGGACCTTCAATTGTTCGATGCATTCTATGAGACTGTTACCCCTAAGGTTTATGAAGATGCCAAGACCTCTGTCGATGTAAGCATGCCTTATTGATTTTTCTTCCTCTCCTTTCCCTTGCTGTCCTCCCTCTAACTTACACATCTTGTTTCAGGAGCAAATAGCTTCTGCTGCTGATCATTTCCTGTGTGCCATCGATGGGAAGCCCAAGGAATTCGGTGGTGTTACCTATGCTGTGTTCAAAGAGAAGATCCATGCCGTTCATACCTGTGGGTACTTTGACAAGCCTGCTGTTGAGCCCGTCCCAGAAACTGCAGCTGAGGAAGTGAGTTGTCGTAACATTTGTGCCTGTGCCTTTTCTCAAATTCAGTGTTTCATGACTGTTTATATTTTAGGCTGAAGTTGCTGTTGATGGTCAATTGATGGCTGAAGTTCCTGTGGAAGAACCCATCCCTGTACCCGAAGTTGTGAATCCTACATTCCAGGCTCCTCCAGGTATTTATCAATGCCCTTGCAGGATCTGAACCTCAACAATATTCAAAGTTATAGTGCAACCCTCTTTTACAATTTCAGATGCAGTTATTCCGGTTCTTGCGCCACACCAAATTCCTACACAGCCCCCAATGCCTGTTCCCCTCCGGCCACATGATGTGATCAACTCTGTCACAAGTGGAAGTTTCAACTTCCTTCAGGTTTGTTCCTCTCCAACAGCTTTTAAGCATCTATTTTCCTTCTACCACAGTGGCTAATCAGTCCTTTGTTTTCAGGAGTCAGAGCTGGACTCTCCAGACCCTACTGTACCTCCGCCCGGTCACGCTATTCCATCGGCCATCCCCACACAGACTTTCACCAACCAGAGCTTTGTTCCTCCCCAATTAAATCCGCCACCAGCATCTGCCGTCCCCATGTTCCAGCAACCACAACACCAGCCTCCCCCTCACATGCAGCCTGTTCACCAGCTTCCTGGTGAAAACTTCAACGCACCGGCCCCCCAAGCTAACTTGCCCATTCCCCAGCCACACATCGCACCTGTGTCACCCAACGCTGGCAATCCTGCTGTGATGTACCAGCAACAGATGTACAGCCCTCATTCAGACCGATATGATCAGCCATGCAACGATCATGTGGTCAGTTTGGTTTTGATTTCCCAATGCAGATGCGCTTTTTAAAAATCAAATCAATCTTTATTTAATTTTTCTTTTGATTCTAGAATGACAATCATGCTGTTGAATCGTCACAATCCGATCAGTCCACTCAGCCTGCCCAGCAGACCATCAGTAACAAGTGGTCTGACACTGATGATTGGAACAATCAGGCCAATGATGACTGGAACAACTCGCAGGGAAATCAAAACGACTGGTCTAACAACTCCAACAATAACGATGGTGAGATGATCTCCAGTGACTAACTCGCTAACTCCTGTCAAAGTTGGACTGGTGTTGAGGTTTTTGTTTGTCGTTTGCCAGGTGGTTACCAGACCCAGAGGAACAACAGAGACCGCGGGGACAGGGACCAGCGCGGCCGAGGCAAGCCGCGAGGCCAGTACAACGGCTTCAGGGGCAGGGGGGGTGGCGGACAGAGCGACCGGCCCTACCAGAACGACCGACCCTTCTACCGCAACAACAACGAAGGCGGTAACAACTTCTACCAGAACGGCTACAACAAGGACGGCCAGGGCGGCGGCTACAGAGGACGGGGCGGCGCGGACCGACCCAGGCCCAACAGAGGGGGAATGGACAGAGGAGGTGTGTAGGCTCTTGTACATACTACACGCTTGAAACCTTACCCAGTATTATGAGCCCGAGGTGCAAACTATTTAGTTTCTTTATGATGAAATAGTTTTCAAATTATGAAGCGTTTTCTTTGTAAGCTTGTGTATGCTCAAAAAAATTTTCCTTTCAAGCTTCTCTTCTTTAAAACTTCGTCAAACAAAAAGTAGTTTGTATCATTTTTCGTAAGGTTTTTGGAGTGTACATTCATGCGGTAAAGAAAGGGTTTGATTTGATGGTGACTAAACGTGGCCTGCGCTCCTTCTCACAGGTCCTCGAGGCGCCCCCCGAGGAAGCTCCAGGGGCCGCGGCGGTGCGTACCGAGGGGGCCCCACCGGGGGGCAAGGACAGGGCATCCCCAGTGGAGGCGCTGGACCCAAGCCCTAGTGCATCCGAGCACGCAAGACACGACCGACTAAATAGCCAGCCACCCCAGCATTTCGGCTGACGGCTGCCATGTGGCTTTGGACCAGTCTTAATGTTCTGTTAATTTGTATTTCATAACTATTGTTAGCATTGTATATCATGTTAAAAAGTTCCTTTCTTACATTTATTTTTTAATTCCCACGACTGGCTGGCCTCCAGCAAAACCAGCACACTTGCTCTTTTAAGATTTGTCGCTGACTGTGTTTGTTTGGCTGGAGTCTGAAGTCTTGTCATTTCATAGGCTGTGTAGGCTTGGGGTTGGCACTTAACACAGCATGGCTTGCTCAACATCAAAAGTATTCAATTGCTCTCGAGCAGAGGGTAGTTTTCACTCCAGGGCAACATCATTATGAAACTCAGTGAACTAAGTAACAATTTTATTCTATATAAAAAGTACAAAAAAAACAGTATACCTTACTTGAAAAAGTTCAAAAAAAAAAAAAAAAAGTGGTGTTCTTTCTGTGCTAAGTGTCAGGAGTAGCATTTCATTTTGTGTGGAGTTCAGTAGCATGGGAATTTGGTAGCATAAGTGATTGATGTTGCTACTGAAACTTATTGCTGTTTACATTTCCATTGTATGCTTTGATTATTTTTTTTTTCTTTGTATTTGATGAATGTGATAATTCATTCTTATTGTTATTAGTTGTTTCTACTGCTGATCCACATGAGAAACATCTTCCAACATAATAAAGTACTTTGCAACAGATCCATGTGTTTTATCTTTTCTATCCCACCCACACACTGTAGTGATTTAGCTCAAACAGAACTGCTATTGGCATTCTTTGTCAATGACAGTAGATTAACTAGGGTTGGATGGAAACAAACAAATGATCACATAAAACCTATTTTATTTTGGTAATATCATTATGTACATACGTAACAGCATATGATCACATACAACGATCTAAAAGACAGGCTCTCCACGGTTTGCCTTATAGTACAAACCAGCCATGGCATCTTCCAGAGCTCTGAGACAACCAATGTGAGAACTAAAGCCTCCTGCTCGTTCTTCCTCTGTGGCCGCTCTAATGTGATTGAGGTAACCATCTTGAGTAACTTGCTGGCTTAAGGGTGGATCAGGACCATCAAACAACCGCTGTGGAGGTTCATAATGGAACAGCGGAGTGTCGTCTATCCTAGGAACTGGGAGGAATTCAACCTGGCCACTGCCACGTCCAATCTGAATTCCTGAAGAGAACTGGGTAGCCCGTGCTGCTACAGGCGCTGTAGGCAAAGGCTTAGCAGGGGCATCTTGGGCGCGACTTTCCGCAAATGTTTGGAGGATGCTCTGAGCATTGGCATTAGAGAACATGAGTTCATCAATAAGAGCCTCCTTGTTGCGAATTTTCCTTCGCTTTTCTTCTTTTTCCTCAAGAGCAATCTGGGCTCGTCTAGCCTCTTCTTGGGCTGCTTCTTGTTCTAACATTAATTCCAGTTCAACTTCTTCTCGTCCCACCTGTTTCAATAAAAACAATTACTTTAGACAAAAAAGTAATTGGCAGTATGGATGAAAAAACATGTACTGAGCTACTTTAGTTAACACTACATACCCGAACTTTGTTTTTCAAGATCAGCTCCCTGTTTTCTTTCTTGAATTTCTCTATCTTTTTGTTGGTCTCCAGTTGATCAATGTTATTCACAAGATTGAAAATTATGGTCTCCACTTCCTCCAAGTAGTCGTTATACTCTCTGAGAGAAGGAAAATCCTCTTCCTTCTTGTTGAAGTCTCTTAGAACTCGTCGCCTAATATCAACTTCCTTTTCCACTTGAGAATCCTCAAACAGTTGAACACGGAAATTACTCCTCCGCAGAGCAATACCACATTCTGGACAATTTCCCGAGCCTATAAAGAATGCAAACAGGAACATTAAGTATTTTATAAAATTCTGACTAAGCGATAACATGGATTTGTAATACACTGTAAAGTGCATTGGTGTTTTACCTTTGAGGAACAGAAGATCAACACAACTTTCACATAGTCCGTGACCACAAACATTTACCATCAACTTGAGAGATGGATTTCGATACTTGGTCGTTTTGCAACGGGGACATGTTACATCCATATCCATCTTGGAGCTCAATTCCTGTGCATACAGCAACAATATGTCAGAGTGACAGGTGCAATAAAAAAGGAACTTAGTCAACACTTCAACCTAGAATCATGCCCCCTTGGGACACGGTTAATCAAATATTCTAATTACTGACGCTGTTGATTTTATTTTTTTTAAAGAAATAAATGAAGTTGCCAAGAGCAAAATTTATTCATTGAGATGTTGGAAGGTTAAGAGTTGCCATATTATATTTAAAATTTACGGGAACGTACGTAATGCAAAACGGATAGGACCAGGTTGAGATGATCTGTCAGTGGACGACGAGTGCTCCTTCAATCGCAAGTGGAGACGTTCACACACAAATCAAGTCATTTTCCGTCAACTCTTCCACTTTGAGGACAACGAAAACAAATGTTGTTCTGGCTGCTGGCTGCTGCTTGCTGTGCTGTGGCAAAACATTCGAGGCGTCGGCAACAGCGCATACGGCGAAAACCCGCAACCGGAAGTCTCGGATGCAAAATTCAGCACTGCTCTTATGACAACTTCGTAGGTCGGATTATTTATTTTCTTTGATTTATTTCTTTCATGTAGGATCATCCTAATAAATGAGACCTGACGTATCACACTTGGGTTCAGAAAATGCCTTTTCCCTACAATTCACTGGTGTAACATTTTTATTGGGTACATAGAACAAAGCTGCTGTCCCAAAAATTTCGTTCCATCGAGGGGTTGGCCAAACTGAGAGGCGTCTGCTAGTCAACAATAACCTTCCCAAGCACCGTGCTCCGTTTTGGTCAAATTCAAGATAACTTTTGAGAAAATCTTTCCGTAATTCATAGGTATGCCTCTTCCGGCGTCGGGCGGGGCACCGGTCAGAGCTGCGGCTAAGCTGGTCATTCGCTTTTCTCGAAAAGGATGCGCCAACCGTCCGTTCTACCATCTTCAGGTGACCGATGTGAGTGCCTGCACCTCTAGCGCTGTTTTCTTCCGTGCCTTTCAGCTTTTCTCCCTGTGTCTAATCCAATTCTTGACTTTTACCAGAAAATGGTGGAGCAATGGGAACAGTGTATAGAGCAGCTAGGGACTTACGATCCATTGCCCAATGAACGCAATGAAAAGCTGGTGTCGTGTAATTTTGAGAGAATACGGTATTGGCTTGGTGAAGGAGCCAAATTGTCAAAAGACGCTGCAATCATGTTTGGTATGTATCATCATCTCACTGTATTATATCAGTCTTGGTTTAAAATGATAGTTACGTCACCATTGATGATGCCCTGCAGGTATGATTGGTTTCCTCCCCATTCACCCATCCTCATACATTCATGCGTGGGAGAAGCGGAGAGCAGCAGAACTGCCTGAACCGCCAATGCCCAAAAAGTTGACTTGGCGTGAGCGTAAGAAGATTCTTATGCAGCAAGCCGAAGACAGATTAAAAGCTCCTGCAGCTGAAGAAGAATTAGAAGAGTCAGAGGAATTGAAGGAATCCAGTAAATCTTCATGATCTAGCCCTCACAATCAGTTCTGGTCATTTATTAGATTAGGGCTTCTTGAAAGCCTTGTTTATGTGACATGTCTGCACTTGTACATAGGAATATTTTATAAATCATTAAAACCTGTTCAATATACATGCTTCATTATATTTTTTGTCATCCTCACACTCTTTGAATGTTATGTTACAAATAACACAGTGAACAGTTCACACAGGTACACACACAAATCTCTGCTTGTTGAAAAGGCAAGAGTTTAAAAATCAATGGATAACAATCATGCATGAGAAAGGTCACATCAGTCAAGTGAATTGAACACAATTATTGGTTGATGAATGCGTCAATAAGAAAGATATTTAGCAATTCTACTTGACACAGTATAAAAAAATGGATTTGAAGTGAAGACAAAATCAGAGTTCACGATATCATCTTCCAACGAAATTGAACACAGATTGAACACAACACACTACATAGATGATGCGATGCATGAATGTGGATTAAAATCTTTTCCTAGTGACAAGAACCTCCCCAAATTACGTACCCATTTTGACAAAAATAACAAAAAAGTAACAAGAATTACCTAATACAGTCCCAATTGTAAAATAACATATTTTAACTAGCTTGTTTTATTTTATAAACTGCATATAAAAGTAGCTGCATTTTCACAAGGTAACAAGGAGAGGGCAAGCAGGAATAAAAAATAACTTTGCTGTAGATTTAATTAAATACATCCGCAATTCATGCAATGAACTGAGGCAATTACTAGGTATAACTGCAGAAGAATCGAAGATGCCAAAGTATGTAACATAATTATATGTAATGACTAACTCCTGTGCATAGATAAATCTTAAACATATTATCACAGGTGAATGAATAACAACAATATTAATAAAAAGGACTTAATACAATTCCTGAACAAAGGCAAATGCAATGAAAGTTTCCTCACCCAGACAAGCTCATATTTTAAAATTTAAAATCCTAATTAAATGAATACTGATGGTAACAAGAATGAGTCATACAGGAGTCTCACTGCTATCACCTTCTCCAGCAGGAACGGTCAGTGTACTTGGTCTTGATAAATTTTCATCCCGTAACTGTAACTTCACATCCACAGTATTAGTTCGAGGTTTAGAGGGATCTGGCACCCTGCGGACAGGTGTTCGGTTTGGACTGGTCTTCCTGCTGTTTGGAAATGATTTAAGCAGCTTTGCCCTGAAAAGAATAGAACTTTATAGTTGGGACACCAATCTTTTGGAAACACTGATAAGGGTTCAACAAAATCAAACTCACGCTTCCATTAATTTCACAAGAAGAATTGAAAAAGCTTGATATTCTTCATCACCAAAATCAGCTGGGTCATGCCTTGCATGTTCGTACATATCACAGAATTGATGAACCAGTTTCTGGCCAGAGCCATCAAGCGGAGCAGCCAAAGATGACAATAAGAAAGCTCGTAAGTTCTCAGTGGGATGACGATGCATTGCACTATCTTGATTTAAGATCTCTGCTTCTGGAAGTTGAAGATATTGATGTCAAGCACACATAAAACATTGTCAGAAGTCAAGGTCTTTGCATGTACTGTTAGACATACCGAGAGTTTTTACATCATCAACTGCCTTGAGGCGATAATAAAAGGGAGGAAGCAATGAACCTGGCGGAAGAATGTACCTAATATCATCTTCGTTGATTAATTTTGGTTCATGAACGATACGAGGAATCACATCTAGTCGTCTTTCCATTTCCATTCGTAGACCCTGAAACAAATGAGCGGTGTTAGGTGACGGTCATGTCAAAACCACGCTTCCATTGCGAGCTTCATCGAATGGAACTTATTTGCAGTTATGGAGCAGCATGGGAGCAAACCACGCAGCTGTCAAAGTAAGTGTTGCATGCAAGAAAGAAGACTTAACCTACAAACCTTATCTGCATCATGCCCTACTGCTACGTGCGGACCTCTTCTGGAACGCAAGGCAAATCTCATGATCTGCCTCTTGGCGAATATGAAGAGGAGGATCACCGTGAGGACCCCACATGCTATGAATATGACGACAGTGACTCCTGACAGTTGTTCTACCATAGTTTTGGTCGAGGCGGAGCTGTCTCCTCATTTGTTTTTGTTTACCTGGCGCCGCGCATGCGCGCCGCGCCGCGCCCAGGGCCACCCATCTTGCACGGCAGTAGGATAGGTTGCCTATCGCCTATTCTGCGGGCGCAGAGAGAGAGAGAGAGAGAGAGAGAGAGAGAGAGAGAGAGAGAGAGAGAGAGAGAGAGAGAGAGAGAGAGAGAGAGAGAGAGAGAGAGAGAGAGAGAGAGAGAGAGAGAGAGAGAGAGAGAGAGAGAGAGAAAGAGAGAGAGAGAGGCAGATACACTCGTTACGTCAGACGGTTCATTCACCTGACCCTGACCAACCTGACCTGACCCTCCCTTCGGAGTGGCCCCACCAAGGGTCCCTGCTGCGTTCCTTAAACAAACAACTATAGTGAAAACCATTTACCGGCTGTTAGATATCCGAGTGCAGTGACCCAGGCAGGACCCGACGGCACCCGACGTACTCGTTCGAGTGGAAGGGCTACAGCCCTAGGCAGCACCAGGCGCTCAGTGGGCCAGAAGACCGGCTCATCAGCGCTGCAGGCAGCCAAAACCCTAGACGCGTTTTGAGCTCCAGAGTCCCTGAACAGGATTCGTGCGGAACGTGTGACCCCACCAATTGATTCCTCGCTCGGAGAGCAATTCATTGTTGGGGTCACACGTGCAGTTCGAGTTATGTTTGGCGACTCTGGAGCTCAAAACGCGTAGAGCTTGGTCCGCCTGCGCCGGTCTTCTGGCCCACTGTGCGGCGGCGCCCTTGAGGCCTCTGGCCAGCCCTCCGGGCCCTGCGCACCACGAAAGGGAATGTCCGAAGGGCGTCTCGGGGGAACGACCGCGGCATCACGACTCCACAGAATGTGGGATCTGATTACAGGCGTATACAGGCCCTGGAATGGATGGAGCCACTCCACTCCGGACTCCGACCCGATAACTTGCCGTCTGCCTTCACAAAACACTCGGTCGCCCAGAGGACGTCCAGGACGTCCAGGACGACGTCCTGCAGCGGATCGTGTCGCCTGTCGGCGCGCCGTCGCCGAGCCGCTTCAATAGCAGGCTTGATTCGATTCCCACGATGCAAGTGTTGACAGGGCTGCCTTCCCCACAGTCCGTCTATCACACACCAAATGTTGATGTACTTTTATTGTCCACTAAACTGACAAAAATCCCGAACGCGTTTTGAGCTCCAGAGTCGCTGAATGTGACTCGAACCGAACGTGCGACCCCACCTCCTTTTCTGAACGAGGAATCCATTGGTGGGGTCACACGTTCGGTTCGAGTCCCATTTAGCGACTCTGGTGCTCAAAACGCGGTCCAGAGTTTTAGCCGGCTGCGCCGGTCTTCTGGCCCACTGGGTGATGGCGGTGCTTCCAAAGTGCGTCCCAACATTGAGTCATGCCGGCGGGGCGCGGGGCGGCAGGGGCTGAAAGGGCCGACGCCTTCACTGGGAGGAATAATGAATTA
This sequence comes from Stenchaetothrips biformis, assembly GCA_030522485.1. Classification (NCBI taxonomy): domain Eukaryota; kingdom Metazoa; phylum Arthropoda; class Insecta; order Thysanoptera; family Thripidae; genus Stenchaetothrips; species Stenchaetothrips biformis. Next base: position 1,361,424 of record CM060102.1, on the reverse strand, counting down.
ATCCATCGGGATGACGGATTACCCACGCGGGATATCCACCAATGGCGTCGCCGCGTCGCCGCCTGCCCAGTCATTTAGGCCCTTTCAACGTGTTCAATGCGACGGGCTGCATCCGGAGTGTGGGGGCGAGCTCAGCGGGCCAGAAGACCGGCGCACAGGCGGCCGAAAACTCTTGACGCATTTTGAGCTTTAGAGTCGCTAAACGGGACTTGAACCGAACGTGTGACCCCACCAATGGATTCCTCGTTCAGAAAAGGAATCCATTGGTGGGGTCACACGTTCGGTTCGAGTTCCATTTAATGACTGTGAAGCGTGAAACGCGTTTAGAGTTGTTACCGCCAGCGCCGGTCTTCTGGCCCACTGTGGGGAGGCGGTCCGGAATGGAAAGTGGAAGCGCTGGACGCTCGGACGCCGCGCCGCCCCCTGACGCAATGGAAGGCGTTGCGGGCAGCGCGTCATGCAGTGCACGCCGCAGGTGCCAAGGCGATGTGTTGAAAAAAATTAGCCACACTCATCATGTTGTAAACGGTTACGTTTGTTTTGGTTTACGTCAGTTGAAGTTTCGTCCGGGGCCAAGAAAGAAGAGTGTATGAGGAAGGAGGTTTGGACGGAAGGGCGACGCTGCCTTTTGTACCTTTTGTGTCAATAAATTTTCTTGGTACAAGAAGCGACTTTTCTGGGTGCTAGTCGCCACCCTTTCGGGTTTCGGATAGAGAACGCGCAGGACTTTAAATCGTCTGAGTCTATTCCAGTGTTCGGGTTCGTTCACCCGCACCGCACCGCTCGCACTCTCAATCTATAATCTCTTGACTCTTTGCCCCGAGCGTGCGGTGGGTCCGGGCGCATCAGAGCCATCCGCCGGCCGGGGGGGGGAGAGAGACAGAGAGAGAGAGAGAGAGAGAGAGAGAGAGAGAGAGAGAGAGAGAGAGAGAGAGAGAGAGAGAGAGAGAGAGAGAGAGAGAGAGAGAGAGAGGGGGGGGCAAGAGGGGGGGGGGGGGGGCCTCCGGCGGCACATAGGTCAGTACACCAACTCACCGTGATCTCCAGGAGGAATGTTTTGATTCCTCTTCTTTTTACTCCAAGTGGGAAGGCTTCCGTGTGTGTGTGTGTGTGTGGCTTTTGTTTCTCGTTCTCGTCCTCGGAGACGGAAAAATGCAGCATGCAGCACCAGAGGGAATTCCCTCGGAAAGGGGAAAATGTTAAAATGTTTCGAGGACGTTTTCGGCCGCGTTCAGGACGCGATGGCGGAGGGAGGGAGGGGTGCCGACTGGTGTCCCTGGCGGTCCTGGCGGTCCTGCGGGCGGCCCGGCCGAGTCTATCTCGCGCTGAGTTTCTCTTCCGGAGTTTGATGGGCGAATTCCGCAGACTCGGTCCTGGGTCCTGGACGTCCTGGAGCTCCTGGCGGTCCTGGAGGGACATCCTAGACCTTCTAGGTGGTCTAGGCGCCGGCAGTCACGGCGTCTCACCCTCCCGGTCGCACAGTGGGCCAGGAGACCGGCGCAGGCGGCCACAACTCTAGACGCGGTTTGAGCTCCAGAGTCGCTAACTGGGACTCGAACCGAACGGGTGACCCCACCAATGGATTCTTCGCACGGCGAGCAATGCATTGGCGGGGTCACACGATCGGTTCGAGTTCCATTTCGCGCCTCGTTCCAAACGGCGTCCTCCGGCCCACTGTGCATCGTCCTCGTGGCCCCTGGGTGGCCGCCGCGATCGCCGCATCGATTTGGAAAGCATCCCGCGTGCCGGCGGCCGACCACACCAAGTGACCACTAGCGACCGCGCGGTGACCGCCAAAGGGCCCAAAGGGGGTGCGTCTCACCGCGTTCCGTTCAGCAAGGCAAGTAGTGGGCGCGCGCGTACGCACGGCTACGTGGCTAGCATGGTCGTTTTGTGGTCGCTTTTGCCTCGGTTGACCAAGCGGGCCTGCTGCTGCCGCCAGGCTGCCGCGCCATGCTAAGTAAGTCCCGGTGTGCTCACCAGATGGCGTAACGAAGCCACCGCGGCATGCGTCGCGGATTGACTGGACGCGACGCACAGTGGGCCAGAGGACCGGCGCCGGCGGCCGAAAGTCTAGACGCGTTTGGAGCTACAGTGTCGCTAAATGAGACTCGAACCGAGCGTGTGACCCCACCAATGGGATTCCTCGTGCGGAGAGCAATCCGTTGGTGGGGTCACACGTTCGGTTCGAATTCCATTGCGCGACTCGGGATTTCGACCGCCGCCACCGGTCTTCCGGCCCACTGTGTGGCTTGTCACAAATCCTTAACGACCGACTCTCCGTCATGAGGAGCTGCGGTCGTAAGCGAAATCGGCTGCGTCCAAATCGGGTCGGGAGGTGCGCCCTTCTGTGGACCCGGGGAATCGGGATTGGGATTGGGATCGGGATTGGAGACGTACGTGTGGGCCGCGACATGCACCGCCCTGCTCAAAGGTTGCGGACGTCGTTTGCAAACGCAAGCCACGTCCTGCAAGGAGGGGGCGGGGGGCAGCGGAACAAGCCGAGCCGAGCCAGGGCCCGGCAGGGCACGAGTTTCCCTGTAGTCGCATCCCAACATATTCGCAACACATTCAGACTGCCTTGCCGCTCCTCCCACACGGAAAGGTCAGCGCCATCCTCTTTCTCTGTTTGTCTGTCCGTCACTCTCTCTCTCTCTCTCTCTCTCTCTCTCTCTCTCTCTCTCTCTCTCTCTCTCTCTCTCTCTGCATCAGCTGAGTGGGTGCACCGCGTGACCGCGAAAAAGAAACCAACAGGTATTTGAACCCAGACTGTGAGAAATTGAGCTCGCTCCTGTTTGGCCTCATGACCAGGTAGAGGTCGGAAAAGTCAAAGCAAACGGGCAAGTTGGTGGACTGATATGTTGGAAGGCAAACAGGCGCGGGAAAAGAGCGATGCCTGAGCCGGTACTCGAACCCGGGACAGGCCGCGGACACGCGAGGCGACGCGAGGTCGTCCACCCCTCGGCCAGTCAGCCAGCCAGCCAGCCAGCCTGGCCAGCCTCGGGACGAGAAATTATTGGCGACCAGTCCGCGGCCTGCTCGTCATAGCCTGGGGCTGCCAGCTGGAGTGATGGGGCGGCCAGCGGCCACCTCGTGTGCGGCACAGTGGGCCAGCCGCCGGACTCGCCCTGACAAGCCGTGTATGTGGTCGGCCAGGAAGCGGCACGACAACTTGACTCGCTAGAGCGCGCACGGGCGCGCACGGGCGCGCAAAACGTTAGCCGCTTCTTTGAGGCTTTTGATCGTGTTGTCAAGCGTGTTGTCGGGCGTTTGAAGGATTAATCTAGCACCGCCCTTTCTATGCGGCCCGCGCCTTCCCCCACCCCCGCAATCTCCCGCACACTCCCGATTCATTCATGTTGTGTCTGTGTGGGTGCACTGCTGCGGTGGCGGTGAGAACTGTGTCAGTGCTCTCCCCCCCACCCCCTCCGTTTCCACCGCTGTTTTGCTGTTACTACTTCATACTCGCGTGCCGCCGAGAGACACCGTGTGTGTGTGTGTGTGTTTGTCAAACGAAGCCGGTGTACCCGTTTGATATGCAGGTCGAATCATTCTTGCTGTTAATAATGCTCATGTCTGCGTATGCGTATGCAGGTATGGTTAGGATGAATGTATTTCGGCTCCTCAAACCACTTTCACTCTCAGATACAGCTCGTCAAACTTGGCACACACACACACACACTGCGTGCTAATTTTCATCTGTTCTATGCCGTTTCGACTTGCTTTGGGAGCTTTGACTGGTACTTCCCCCCTCCTCCTCCTCCTCGCCGGGCCCGGCGCCACGTGTTTCCCATACTCTCACTCTCAGTCGGTACCCTTTGGACGAGACGAGGCTCGAGCGCTCCGAAACTTGCAACTCGAAGAAAGCGAAATATTTCAAGTTGTTCTTTTTTTTTTAAGGATTGATTATAAAGCTCACGTTGCCACCAAGTCAGTGATTGCACTGAAAATTTTTGAGTGGGCTTTATTTGTGTGCTACCTGCTTCGCTCTGCCCGCTCGGAGGCCAACGACACAACTTTCGATTGAGCCGATGTCTGCTGCTGGACGGAAATAAAGGTGTCAGTGTGTCTCGCCGATTTTACGTTTCTGCTTTCGTCGTCCCGGTCGACTCCGGCAGCAGCGGCAGACACACAGCAAAAAAAAAAAAAAAAAAAAAAAAAAAAACGGGGAAAAAAAAAAACACACACACACACACACAAAAAAAACGGGTTTAGTGGGGGGGGGAACTGCTACTCTGTTTTTCTTATGATCCCTGGAAGCTCCGCGCGCGTCCTTGCTTCAAAGCAGCGTTGCCTGCGAAGGAACGGAGCATGCTTCCTGATGCTTTCACGCATTGTGCTTATAGGCTGTCTGCTTGTGTGGGGGGCACTGAGTTAGGGCACTGTGTTAAGGGCATCGTGTTAAGGGCACTACGCGAAGGGCACTATGGGCGCACTGAGTTAAGGGCTCTTTGAGGAAGAGCACTGGACAACGCTGCTGTCTTCGCATCCTAACCACACCTCATTGAAACAATTTTTTTAAATGTTTCCAAGTTGGTACAATGTTTTTGGCGAGTATCGTGACATTGCTCCAGCTCCCGCTGAGGCTTCCGTTTGGCGGCTCGAAACCGCGCCATACGCCTCGCGGGTGGCGGCGTGGCGTGGCGTGGCGTGGCGTGGCGTGGCTCGACGAATGATTGCACTGAACGCTACCAGTGCCACGCTTCGCACGTGAGTCGATGGAATAGCTAATTAATCTGGAAGTGCTGTATTGTGCCGACACCCGTCTGACGCGCCCGAATTGCGCAAACTGGCTGTTTGTGGAGTGCAGGTTGAGAACGCGCGCACCATCTTGGGTAGCATGTTGGTCTGTGGGTTTGCAACGCCCTTCATGGGACGTTCCACTCACTCGATGTACGCCACTGCACCCAATAATAACACAACGCACATGATAGAAATATTCGGCCTCGATTTGAAAACAAATCACAAGACTGTCGAAACTCAGAGCGCGCGGTGGCACGCCCCCGCACGGCCGACGCACCGCACATGCTCGTGCGTTCAAGTCGCCGCAGAGATTAAAAAGCAACTCGCCTTTCGAAATACGTTTCCCTTAAAAGAACCGCTGCGATTGCCTTGAACCAGGAGCAGTGCTTGCTGCAAACCCTTGCGCCGTCATGGCGGCCGTACGGGGCGTGTGGTTCGAAGACAAATGTTGCGGCACGCCTATCAACGCGGTGTCCTCTGCAAGAGAGAGAGAGAGAGAGAGAGAGAGAGAGAGAGAGAGAGAGAGAGAGAGAGAGAGGGAGAGCACGATATGGATGCCTCGCGTTATCGTCGTGTAAAGTACCCTCCTTTAGCTCCTCACGGGGACAGGCAGGACAGGCGCCACACCATGCAGTGCAACAATCAGAATTGTAACACCAATTTTGTAAGGGCGCTCTCACAGTGAATGAAAAAGCACAATTAGGCAGGGGGTCAATTTTCTAAAAATTTGTGCAGAAAGTAGACTTTGCATAAAATATCGCACGTACAAAATCAGTGCAAGCGCGTTTCAAATTATTTTTATCTGCTCGCATAGGAAAAAGAAATTTAAATCTAAAAAGAAAGAAAAAGAGGTGATTTTCCCTGAGCGCCGCTGAAGCGCAGTGCGCGGCATGTGTGGATACGCAGTACACCCCCCCCCCCTTCCTTCCCAGGCGGCATCACGGGACGCGGGAAACAATGGACTGGGATGCTTTATTGGGAAGCAGGCTCGAGTGGAGAAGAGTAGCGAACTTTCGTTTGTGCTTTACGGTGGAGACGGGAATAATTACAAGTGCAAAAGACTTTTTACCGTTCCGGAGGCATTTTTTCCGTTTCAGTTTTTGTTTATTTGTTATTTTATGCGTTGGATTGGATATTTGTCCATTTTCTTTTGGAGCCACATGCGTCTAGCTTTACTTTACCACGAGGGAAAAAATATCGCGGAATTCGGAGACATGCGGCTTACGAGGCAGATGGTATGAGGAGTTCTCATAGGCAAATGTTTTGAAATTAGACGTTTTCAGATGATAGTTTCGCAGTAAGTGTTGGCGGTATCAAACAGATAGTAATGAAGTGACCGTCAACCAGTCGACCTTCAAGGACTCTGCGTTCCCAGACGGACTCTATCACGGCCCGAGTGGCGTCTGCTGTCGCCCGGCCGCGTCGATCCAACCGAAAAAGAAAAACACCCTGACACTGAATATGCCCCGTCCTATCTGGATCACCCCGCCCAGTGGGCCAGAAGACCAGTGCAGGCGGTCAGATTCCGGACGCGTTTTGAGCTCCCGAGTCGTTAAATAGGACTCGAACCGAACGTGTGACCCCACCAATGGATTGCTCACCGAACGAGGAATCCATTGGCGGGATTACACGTTCGGATCGGGTCGCATTTAGCGACTCTGGGGCTCAAAACGCGTCTATAGCTTAGCCCGCCTGCGCCGGTCTTCTGGCCCACTGTGCCGCGCTGCGCCGGACCACCCTGAGCCCTAGACACGAAGCACACGAATCACACGCAGCACAAAGGGATGCGCTCGGAATGCGTCGGACGCAACGATTCCACCTGACCAACCAGACCCTGGACGTAAAACGAAAATAAAAGTGACGCCGGGCCACTCCCCCCCCCTCCCCCCGCGTCATTAAAGGACCCCAACCTAGGACTGACGACGGTCTGGCCGGCCAAGCTGGAGGGGGCTGCTGGGTAGGAAAAGTTGCGCCTGGAGGGGGCTGGCTGGGGCCCGCCGGCAGCCCCCACGCCGGCCGACCAGCCCCGCTGCAGCCCACTGTGCTCCAGCCTCAGTCCGTCCTCACTGTGAACCGCGCCGGCCTCCGATCATGTCGCGTCCCGGGGCGCAGAGGCCGTGAAACGTGCATCGCGTGTTGGCTAGTCGCAGCCGACTGACCCGCCCCGCCCCGCCCCGCCCCGCCCCGCCCCGCCCCACGGCACGGACGCCTGGACGGCCAACGCCTGGATTAGCAGTGTGACAGTGTAGTGTTCAGTGGTGTAGTGTGTGTGCGTGCCGGGAGTTGACACCCACCGCCGTCGTCATGGATAGCAAGGTGAGGCGCCGTCGCGGTGTTCTGCACGTCCCCGTCGACCCGGCTAGGGTCGCTGCAGGACGACAAGTATAGTGTAGTGTATTCAAGGATGTGGACGGGGAATGTAATTTTTCGGGGGCGTCCATCTTTTACTTTGCGCCAACCCTTGCAATAACGCGGTGTGTTCATGTAATGATAAAAAAAATTCTAAAAAAAATAAAATATTAATTTTTTTCGGCCCACTGTGTGTCGGGACTCCCTGACTCCCTGACCCGCACGCACGGCCCCTGGACGCATCAGGTGCATCGGGACGCCTCGCCCCCTTAATCCGCCGCCGCTGATGCTGCCGCAGGAACGCTCTGGGTGCTCCACTTCAGACTCTGTAAAAAAAAAATTTAATTTAAAAAAAAATTAAAGAATTGGGGTCGCGACCCCACTTTGGGTCGCGGAAAAATAATTTGGGGTCGCGGCTTGGTCCTTGGGGTCGCCTAGGGTCGCCAGACCCCAAATTAAAAACACCGTCCGGAGACAAGATTATAAGGTTACTTTAATTCAAAAATAATGACGTAAATTTTTGCACGAGAAAGGCTATTTGGTGCAAGGCCGATCCCCGAACCGGACTTTTTTTTTTTAACTGGGTTAGTGCTGTCGCAGTTCTGCCTCCCATCGTAACCGCCGGTGAGCTAAGCTCAAGCACTTGCCACGGCGCAGAGAGACATCCACCCAGGTCATCGGGCCAGATTGCGACGTTTCCGATGCAGGCGCAGAGGGATTCAATTCCCTTCTGCATGGCGTCCTTACCCCTCGGCAGGCTACTGCATGGTACAACGGAGTCTCGCCTCCCATCACTGGTTGGACGTGTGTTTGGCGTGAAAATTTAAAAACCGGGGATTTAACAGATTTTCTCGAAAACTTTAACAGTGTAGACGTAAAGGGTTTCGAGTCGTGATTAGAGCGGTGGGTGTGAATCACCTGCGACGCGCGCCCCAGCCAGCAGACTGATTCCGCCCACTGGTCTCGTCGCTCTGTCTCTCTCGCACTCACGGGGCGGTCCGTCGGGGTGCGAGAGAGACAGAGCGACCAAGCAGTCCGGCCTTGGCCCCCAGGCTCAGGTGCATCCTCCCAGGTACGTCCCGGTTCAAAGAAGGCCGGCCCGCAGGTCCGAAGGGTTGCTTCTGTGTGCTCGCTGCATTCACACCGAGCGCGCAACGCGGTGGAACGGATCCGGCTTGCTACACTTGTGTCGGTGACAAACGCGTCTACAATTTTGGCCGCCTGCGCCGGTCTTCTAGCCCACTGTGCCCCGTAGCAGTGCGGAACACAGGTCCTGAATTGAGAGGTCTCTGATTTCTCCCGTCACCCCAACAGCTGTGTGTCTGCCTCTGCGGGGCCCGCGTTCCGCCTCGGGGCTCGGAGGCCCCACAGCCCCATCGAGACGTGTCGGTGGTCGGATTCACATCGGGATTTGGATTCGGGGGCGCGGCGTTCAAACAGCCTTAGGGGCCCCGCGAAGGAAGAAGGGACGGAGGGAGATGGAAGCAACCTGAATCTATCCGGGAGATCGTTATTGCAATTTGACGCAACCGCTGTAAGAGTCCTGATGCGGATCCAGTGGGAGGGGGCAAAAGAACCATTGACCCCCCCTTGACCTCAAGCTGGCAGCCGAAAAGGTTGTCAAAAAGCGACACTTGGCTCCCTGAGAAGGAAAAAGAAAAAAAGGGAAAAGAAAAAAGGGGAAATGCGCGGCGGTGCGTTAATTCGGGTTGCGCGTGTGAATAGGCGAGAAGGTGAAAACTCGACCGGGCCTGCTAGGCCTGCGGAGCCGTCTCGCCCGAAGCGCCTGAATAGCTGATAAGATTGACTCGGTCGTGGCCCCGGCGCGTTGCTTCGCCATCCAAATGAGTGTTTTTCACTACTGTCACAGCCACAGCACTCTACGTATTGACAGTCAAAGAATACCGAAGATTTTTTTTTGGTCATTCAAGTAATACAAATATCTAGTGTTTCATCCCAGCCTCTCCCCCCCCCAAAAAAAAACCGGTTTCTTGATTTTTCGTTTTCTTTGTTCTTTAAAAAAAATTGTCTCAAGAATTTTTTTGGACGAAAAAAAATGTCTAAGAAAGGCCTAAGAAAATTTTTCTTGAAAACAAAAATAAACAAGAAAAGCATTTTTTTTTAAATTTAACAAGTAATTTTTTTGGGGTGTTGAAAGAGGCCGCATGTCGATTATTTGTCTTACCTGGAGACACCTGCAATGTCACAGAGGCCAAACACGCAGCGTGTGTTTTGATGTGAAACAAGCGTTGAGATCGGGGGAGGCGGTGCCGCCCCCCTCTTCCCCACCGGTGATGACTGGCAGCTCTGGCTAATAATTACTCTAATTACAACCGGGCAATTTCTTTTCATTTTTTCCTTCATTTTTTTTCTTCTTTTGCTGGTCATGGTTGTTGTTAAGAGGTTTACTCCTCTTTAGCCGCTGCCGACTCAGCACCGCCGCACGTCGTCTGCTCATTTCCCTCCGTGTCCGTGTCGCATCGTGCGTGCCGCCCTCACTCTCGTGTCGATTGGCGCGTGTGTGTGTGTGTGTGTGTTCACGCGTGCGCGTTGGCCTGCATCGCGCGACCCAGTCATTATCCCCCGCGAAGTGTGCAGCGTAGTGGACGGACACACACACACACACACACATTCACACACACACAGTGCGCGCGCGGCGAACTTTCCCGCTTTTTCGTGTTTTTGTTTCTCTTTTCGACTTCGTGACGATGCGACGGGACGGGCGGATGGGGCGGTCAGACGGATAGACAAACGGACGGACGGACAGACGGACCGGGCATGCCCACCGCGAGGTAGGTTAGGCTCATCGGCAGGGACATGACCATATCCCAGCCATGCACTTTCATTTTTGTTGTGATGTGGCTCTGGGTGCGGCGCCGGGGCTGGGCTACCTCAACTCTTAAAGGCCTAGGTTAACTCACCGCAGCGTTTACTTCCCAGGAATCAGCGGCACTTTTTGGTAGAATTACATTTCGTTCCTGGACTGGCCCACAGTTTGATGCGTTTCATAATCACGAGATCACTTTCTTCCCCTCCAGAGATTTTTTTTTTTTTTTTTTTTACAAAAACCTGAGGCTCATTTTTTTTTCTGTAACTTGTGATCCTCTTGACAGCTTGATACGAGTCGTGTCTTCCGTGAGAAAAGGATCTGAATCTACCGAAAATAAAATAAAAAAAAGAAGAACTCGAGTTCATTGCGTCATGTGGGGTCTGGTCTGCTAATGCCGGAGGTCCGATCCGATGTTCGCTCAGAAAAAATGAAAGCATCTCGACGTGTGACCACTTTTCCCCATTCGAGGCCGCTCAAACGGCGTGTCTGATGGATTGTCTGAAATTTAAATGAGCCAATGCGACAAGGTAGAGGAGACTTAGGAACGGCGAATCTCTCTGAGCACACTGGAAAAAGTTAACGGAATTTTGCCACACAATGGTCTAGCAACATTTCTATTTAGGAAACACTGATATTCCGATACATGCATAGGAATGTTCCAATTTCCTTTTTTTTTTTTTTTTTTTTTTTTTTTTTTGTTTTGTTTTGCTTGCAGGTGTGATTGAAGGGCTGAGGACTTCTCGTTGAGGAAAACAGTGTCTTCCAAGTAAAACGGTGCCTCCCCGACAGACAGTCGGTCTGGCTTGCCCGCTGTGCACTTAGTCGGGTAACACGTCCCACTGTGCTGGCTGTGGCTGCACTGGCACTGGCGTATCCGTGATTAGCACCCATCTTCTTTCCCATTGGCTTTCGCCCTGTTGTTGTTGTTGTTGTTGTTGAGGTGGTGCACCGTGTCGTGCTGCACGCGTGTCTCGGTGGGGTGCGCGTCGCAGCAGCTGACTGCCCCACACGGGTAACCTAACCTAACCTAACAGGAAGCCTTAGTCCGGCAGCAGCGGCGGCTGGTCAGGTCTCTCCGATACATCACCTTCCTTAAAGGTCACCGACCGACCGACCGACCGGCCGGTCCCCAACGCACCACCGCCGCGGCGCGTGTTCATCATTTCATAAATATACTGCTCTCCTTGTGTTGGGGGTCGCATGGAAGTAGTAAAGATGCGCCGGGTCTCGGTGCGTGTCGTATTTACATTTTTATCGCGTCCAGTTTAATGGTAATCCAATCGTGGAGCTGGAACTGTGATCTAATGCATCCGTTCATCCCTAAACCGTGCGCCTTCGAAAACATTCAATTTTAATTTTTCTCAATTTTTTATTTTTCGTACACCAATCATACTAAGAGACTCGAAACCCTTTTTCAGACACCTATTGTATTGAAAAATTTTCATCTTGCGGGCCTCAAACTCTGTCCCACAATTCCATTTTTCAGTCCGATTCTTGATTTTATTTTCTGTGCACGACGGGGGGCGGACGCACCGCAGGCAGACGCTGTAGTGACCTTTAGTGTCAGTCGATTAGTAATCGCGAGACAGCCTCCTCACGGAGCCCAGCCGCTCTCTATCGCTGTCATCAGTGTCTCGTCTTCCCGTATGCAAAATACCTTTTCATGTCCCTCTCATCCTGACGGTAGCAATTTCGTTGTTGTTATTGTTGTTCGTCTATGCGGCGTTATACCACGAGTGCTTGCACTGGGGGTGCACCATATTTCCGTTTCGCCTTTTTTTTTTTTTTTTTTTTTTTGGCCATTGCGTCACGACGGGACATGTGGCGTATGACGGCGGCGTGCACTTTGCCGTACAGGTTTCCATATGGCTAAACTCTCTCCCGTCTGAGTACGCAGTACGCACAATGTTACCCTGCAAAGAGAGCAAGAAACGCAATACCGATCGCGGCATGGTGAACGTTTTAGTGCATCCGAGCGGATCTAAGTGCAGCCTCTGCCTTTCTATAATGGCCAATGGCCACCGCTACGTAAAAAAAAAAGAAGAAGAAAAGAAAGAAAAACGCAGACGCCTTTTGGCCTTTTGGCCATGGCGAGGCGATTGACGAAGAACACGGCACGCCAGAACCGGGCTGAGAAAAACAAAAAGCAGCTTTTCAGTTCGCAGGAGCGTTGCACAGTGAGCCAGAAGACCGGTGCGGGTGGCCAACACTCTAGACGCGTTTTTAGCTCCAGAGTCGCTAAACAGGACTCGAACCGAACGTGTGACCCCACCAATGGATTCCTCGTTCGGAGAGCAATCCATTGGTGGGGTCATACGATCGGTTCGAGTCCCATTTGGCGACTCCGGAGCTCCAGACGCGTCAGAATTTTAGACCGCCTGCGCCGGTCTTCCGGCCCACTGAGCGTCGGACGCGGGTGGTTCCGTTCGCCCTGCTCGCCTCGCAGACAACAACAAAAAAGGGAAAGTGCCGAAAATAATGAACATTATCGGGCCGCGCGTTCGACCCTCGCGAATTTGAAGCTGTCATTCTGGGATTATGTTGTGTGGCGTGTGCAGGCACTGCATCACTTGCCCTACAATTTGTGGTCACGCTCGCTTGCTCGTGTGTGTGCGTCTCTCTCTCTCTCTCTCTCTCTCTCTCTCTCTCTCTCTCTCTCTCTCTCTCTCTCTCTCTCTCTCTCTCTCTCTCTCTCTCTCGCTGGACCACCGGCCGCGAGCAGGTACGCCAGAAGCACCGCCCCCTCTGCGCCGGCGCCGCGTACCAGCCGGTCCACTGTGTCGCGAGGGCAGGATGCCTTCCCCTCCTCGCTGCTCGCAGTGTAGCGTGTCTCGCACACAACGGCGGATGCGGCCTGACAGGCCGGACCGGCGGCAGCGGCAGCAGCGGCGGCCAGTGGTACGACTATCTGCCTACTTTTACTTTTGACCCCTGCGCGGCCCGGCCAGGCCCGGCCAGGCCCGGCCAGGCCCCCCGGGTCCTTGGCGAAGGACGGCGCTAGACCTTTGGCGGCGGTGGGGAGCCGGGTGAAGCCGGCCGCACAGTGGACCAAACCAGCCGGCCAAAACTCTACAAGCGAGTTGAGCGCCAGAGTCGCTAAGTGGGACTCGAACCGAACGTGTGACCCCACCAATGGATTCCTCGTTCGGAGAGGAACTCATTGGTGGGGTCACACGTTCGGTTCGATCCTCATTCAGCGACGCAGGTGAGCGGCGTGGCTGGCGGGGCCGGTGGGGCTGTCGGCCGCGAGCCCCTTGATGAAGCAGTCGTGTGCCCTCATGGTGCCCTGCAGGCCAACGGGGACCACAGAGGGCTCGGGGGGGCCCACACGTGTCTAATGACTGTCTGCCTGACTGGCGCGCGGGCCGCGATCACACCGACTCTGTGTGTGTGTGTGTGTGTGTGTGTGTGTGTGTGTGTGTGTGTGTGTGTGTGTGTGTGTGTGTGCAGTGTGCCTGTCATCCCGACAGATTACATTAGCGCGAGTCCGTGAATGATGTGTCAAACCGATAGATCGATTTTTGATGGCTCCATCGACCCTCCCTCCACCACCACCACCTCCTCCTCCTCCTCGCTCCGGATCCACGTCCCCGCCTGCTCCGGGCAGAGCAAATGAAACACGGTTCGCGCCGTGGCGTACCGCGCACAGTGGGTCAGAAGACCGATGAGGCGGCCAAATTTCTAGACGCGTTTTGACCTCCAGAGACGCTAAATGGGACTCGTACCGAACGTGTGACCCCACCAATGGCTTGCTCTTCAAACAAGGAACCCGTTGGTGCGGTCACACGTTCGGTTCGAGTCCCATGTAGCGACTCTGGAGCTCTAAACGCGTCTTGTATTTTGGCCGCCTCCACGGTCCTCTGGCCCACTGTGCCGCTGCCGCCAACGAGCTGCCGAGCTGCGGCGGGGAAGTGGCGGAACGCGTTATTGGCCGTTTTACAAGTCGATATCTCGCCGCGGCGGCTCGGCGGTCCAACTCGCTGCGCCGCGCACGCGATGCTTAGCCATTCAGCGAGCAGCAGCGCGCCAACAAAACGCTCCAACGCTTTCATTCATTCATTCATTCCGGTGGCCGAGTAGAAATGGAAGCCAGACTGCGTGACCAACATCGCGGCGAGAAAAAAAAATAGGAACAAACCGTTTCGCGCTGAATTAAAATATCGGGCGACTGAGGGGAAGCTCCTCAGGCGTGGACTTCCCCGTGTGGCCTCTCTCTCTCTCTCTCTCTCTCTCTCTCTCTCTCTCTCTCTCTCTCTCTCTCTCTCTCTCTCTCTCTCTCTCTCTCTCTCTCTCTCTCTCTCTCTCTCTCTCTCTCTCTCTCTCTCTCCCTCTCGACTTCCTCTTCGTGGAAGCGTTGTCCTCGTCGTGACACATAGTGCAGATATGACAAAGAATGCTGCCCCGAGGAGAAACAAGCGTGAGAGAGACGGAAAAACGTGTCCGCCGCTCCGGATAGATAGGACTCAAGCTCGCGGCGGCGGCGGCGCGGGGTCGTGCGGAAAAACAACAACAAAAAGCATCATTGTATTAGTTGTTGTTGTTGCTCCACCATTTGCATTGCAACTTGTTATGCATAAATCAAAAAGGGTGGTGAAGTCGTCACATTGGTCGGAGATGACAGCGAAGAAGAAGAATAAAAAGAGCCAAAAGATGAATGAGAATGAGGAGGAGGAAGAGGAGGAGGAGGAGGAGGAGGAGGAGGAGGAGGAGGAAGAGGAGGAGGAGAAGGAGGAGGCGGAGGAAGGGTGGAAGTGGAAGGTGGAACAGACTTAGCTAACGAGGATGGACCAGGATGTGGTGGAAAGCGGACTGCACCTGGACTCCGCCGGAGCACAACAAGGCTATTGGCTCGCCTAGCCGCCTAGCCCGAGTTACTTCTCCATGTCAGGTGTCGCTTTCCTGGACACATTCCTCTTCACCAGTGGCGTGCCGCGGCGTGCATGGTGATGCCATCGACCAGCGTGCTATTTCCCGTACGTCACGCGTGCTTTCTGTTCAAGTTTTGGACACTATGAGGAACTCTATGTTCGGACACTATCTCCACAGTGAGCCAGAAGACTGGGGGAGGCAGGAAAAATCCCGAAATGGAACTCGAACCGAAAGTGTGACCCTACTGATGGATTGCGCTCTGAACGAAGAATCCATTGGAGGGGTCACAAGTTCGCTATACGAGTCCTGTTCAGCGACTATGGAGCTGAAAACGCGTCGCCTGTGCCGGTCCTCTGACCCACTGTGCATCTGCCTTACTTTCTTCAGAAAAGTTAAAATCGTGCGCTTCTTTGAATAAATGACCATATTTTTGCAACTGATGCGGGGTAAGTTTCTTCCAACTCTCCCGCCACTGCGTGCGGTTGTTTCGGCGGTCTGGCGGGGAGCACACACAAGACGAGTTCTCCGCGAAGTGCCCTGATTGGCGGGCAATAATTACTGGCACGGACTTGGCAGTGCCGTGTCAGTGTCCTTGAAACGAAAGTGTAGCGATACACGGAGTAGGTCGCGGCGGGACGCGGGACGGGGAGGATGGCACAGTGGGCCAGAAGAGCGGCGCAGGCGGCCACAACTCTAGACGGGTTTTGAGCTCCAGAGTCGCTAAACAGGACTGGAACCGAACGCGTGACCCCACCAATGAATTCCACTTCGAACGAGGAGTCCATTGGTGGGGTCACACGTTCCGTTCGAGTCCCATTTAGTGACTCTGGAGCTCAAGCACGTTCGGGATTTGGACCGCCTCCACCGGTCGTCTGGCCCACTGGCTGGCCATCAACCTGCTAGCAGGGCTGCAAGCTGCAAGCCACGGCCATCAAACGTGTTCCACCGAGGCAGCCCAGAAAGAGTCGTTATGACTCGTCTTCATTGCCGAGCCGTGCAGTACCCAGTGGCCAAGTTGTTTGTTCCGGCCGGCACTGCAGCCAACTCATTTCTGACGTTTTTACGCTTTTGGCCTCACTTTGGTGAGGAAAGGGGTTTGACAACTTGAGTCAAATAAAAGTTTCCCACTTATTTTAAACGTAAGACAGTTTACCTGAATTGCCAACAAAAACTTTTTTTTTTTAAATTGTTTTATTCAGGCTTTATTTCTTTAAAACATTTTTCTTTGTACTATACTTATTGAAAACTCGGGCAAAATAGAAACACGGAAGCCGCCGGTCTTCTGGCCCACTGTGCGCCGCGGCCGCGGCGGCGCCATCACGATGGAGACGTCGAAGAGGCGTCGCCGTGGCGTCGCCGTAGCGTCGCCGCATCGCGGGGACAATACCGACCGTGTTTTCTCCAGGAGCGGCGACCCGCGGACAGCTTGTTTAATTCTCCTTCGTCTTGTCGCCGAGAAAGAATCAGAGAAACCGGGAGCGCGAATGAAAATGAGTGTGTGTCTCGAGTGTTCGAGAATACGTCGCTGCCAACAATAAAACAATGACGGTTCAAAAGCAGGGACAATTTTGCGCTGACGTGGGGTGGGATTTGCTCCCGTTTCTTGAACGAAGAACTAGCACTGCGCTGACTCTTCGAAGCAAGAATCAAACTGTGTACATGCGTTTCCCTTCCGAATGGGGACTCTATCGGTACCATCGTGCGTGTGTGATTCGAGTCCCATTGAGTGCCTGGATATCGAAGCAGGTCGCAACGTGTCGTCCGCCGCGTTCCCGTCCCCTCATTTTTGTCGCGGGACACAATGCGGTGCTGGAAAGGAGGAGCATCCAATCGCAAATGACGCATCTCCGCACATCCCGGCACCGCAGCTGGTAATAGCTGGCAATGGCACGCAGAGTGCAGGGCCTCGCCGCAGAGTGGGCTAGAAGACCGGCGCAGGCAGCCATAACTCCTCGGGCCCGGTCTTCTGGCCCACTGTGCGCCGTCCGCCCAGCAGATTGACAGCCGCGGCGATAGGCCTTTATTGTTTCATGGATCGCCGTTGATTATGAATGGCCGTTCCCATGGCTCATCTGTCGGGGATACGCATGGGAAAGCGTAAACCATAATCTGGCCGGTAGCATCTGCTGCCTGTCCGGCGTGCAGCATGCCCTGCCCGCCCTGCCCCGCGGCGACATGGCGCTTCGACGCGGAAACACGGCGCACAGTGGGCCAGAAGACGGCCGCGAGTAGTGGAGAACCGCTCGTTTTGAGCTCTAGAGTGGCCCACTGTGCGGCGTCGAGTAGTCGACAAGGTGCGAGGAGTGCCAGCAGGGGTGTACTGAGCGACTTGCACGCACGACCATTGGAAAGACTTAATTTTGAAATTTGGTTTCCTCTCCTCCGCCGCGTTCCCGAGTTTACGAGCCGAAAAGTGATATGGCCGCCCACTGTGCATATGCGGATGCGCGGTGAGTCATCTCGTCGTCATTCTCTCTCTTATCAATGATGGCAGCTTCCGTGAGTCCACAGCGATGCGTGGCCCGTAGGTCAGGGGCCAGACGGCCTTTAGGGTTATAGCCCACACAGTGCAGCAGCGAGCAGCCTTGGCTGCGAAAGCGACACGCATGCAGCCTCCTTAACGTGCGACTGGAGACCCGTCAAACTGTACACCGTGCGTTTGATCGTGTATGCGCGCGCGTGCGTGACTCTGCGCGTGCGTGCGTGTGTGTGTGAGTGTGCGCGTACGTGCGTACGCGTGTGACATCCTCGGCGCGGGTTCTCTGATGGAAGCGGAACGTGTGGACTGCACACGTGTGTCCATGCGATCCTCGTGCACGTGTATGCCTCGGTCCATCAGGCGCCTCGCATCAGGTGTCGTTGAGCGCCTTTCCCACACGGGCCATCAAACACGGCCAAACAGTACTGCGCCTTGCAGAGGCCCTTGCAGGCTACTTTGGAGGCCATTCCGGGGGCCGTCCTGGAGGCCCTCCTGGAGGTCACGGGAAACTTTTCCCTTCCTCTTTGCCGCGCCCATCACAACAATGAAATTGCGGCGGGAGACGCGGCGCCATCGCAGGGCATCTCATTCTCATTATGACGGTTTGTTTTCGTTTCGGTTAGGCGATCGAAATCTTTCTCTTTGCGCGCCGAAATTTGTCGTCGCCGCTTGAATAGGACTTTACATAGAAGCTGCGGCAAACAAAACACATCGATATATCGAAAATATCAATTATAAGATGACTGAACTGTGGAGTAAATTTTGAAAATACTAAAAAACCAAAAAAAGAGGGAGAGAGAGAGAGAGAGAGAGAGAGAGAGAGAGAGAGAGAGAGAGAGAGAGAGAGAGAGAGAGAGAGAGAGAGAGAGAGAGAGAGAGAGCCGCGCCGCCGCAGTCTGGGGCATTCGATACGATCGTGGGAAGCCCAGGCAACGTGTTCGCATGTGTTCCCTCTGCACTCGAACCAACCATCCCGGTCACGTAAGATTGATTTCCATAGCACAGCGTTGGCCCGATTTTCACTCGCTGCGACTTTTGCATCTCTATGGTCTCCACAAAATTGATGACTTTGGCCCTCTTCGCTTGTCAGATGACACCTCGCAAACGGTGCACAGTGGGCCAGAAGACCGGCGCAGGCGTCTTGAGTTTTGGCCGCCTGCGCCGGTCCTGTGCGGCGTTGTAACGGTGACACCTTGCAATCAGCAGTGTCAAGACAAACGACCACCGCCGACTCGTAACCCGCAGTTTCCCCCGTAACAAGCAAGGCCGGAAGTGCAAGCCGCGAAAAAGCGTCGGCCACCGCGGGCGGCGCCGGGGCTCGAACCCGCGGCATCGCGTGTGTGCCGGCTCGCGGCGGGCGCACTCTCTCGTCGGTGCCGCACTGGTCGCACCGCCGGCCAACGGCAGCTGCCCCAGCTGCAGCAGCTCTGGGCGCCGCGGGTTCTCTCTCGGCTCGCCCGGCTCGCACGCCTCGCTTAGGGCGCTGGCCGAGGGGCATGGTGAATTGCAAGGGGGAGGGGGGGAGGGGGTCCAATTGCACCGCGGTGCGAGGATGATTGCAAGAGATCTTCCCTTCCAGCGCTTGGCTTGCAGCATTCCTCATGGCCGCGGCTTCCTGGTCCAGCAGACTCGGCACCGTCGCTCTGTCTCCCTCGCACCTGCGCGGGGCGCCCCGTGAGTGCGAGAGAGACAGAGCGACTATATTAGACGAGAGCGACTCTCGGCATCGGTGTGCTGCTCGGCTATCGTCCACGCCCCGGCGGCCCTGGGGCACCACAGCACAGTGGGCGGCCACTTCGCTGGCATCATGCGCGGCGCCTCTTGGAGGGCAAAGACGATCCGCCGGACAATGCGCGGGGGCAGCGGGGGCCACTTGGGTCAGCGCTAGCCGGCCGGCCGGCTGGCTGGTCCTCTCATTACCTTTTACTTCTTACCTCGCAAAATAATTGTCTCTCGAGGAGGGCTGGCCCGGGGCGGGATGCGGGCGACTCTAGCTCCGCTATGGGACGCCCCGTGAGTGCGAGAGAGACGACGCTTCCTTCCGGAACGCTGGCTATCTTTGCCTGTCGCTCGTGACGCGCCCATGCAGGCCTGGACGGACGAACGGATGAACAGACAGACAGGCAGACAGACAGACAAATTGAATGGCCGAGCAGACGAAGCGGGTAATCCGGGCGGACAGTTCATTTCTGCGTCGCACTGACTGGTGCCGCGCTAATGCGAGAGCCACGCGTCGCGACGGCGGAGGGGAAGGGGGGGGAGGGGAAGTCATCCTAATAGCACTAGGAAGAAAGAAAGGTGATTTCGGCCCTGGAGCAGCAATTGACCGACACACATACACAGCCTGAAAATGCAGTTCAGGGTGGACGATTCCCTAGATTTTTAAAAGGTGTCTTAGCAGCCCCTAGAGGAGGAGACTCACGCGAAGAGACCTAGAAAAGAACTTTAAGGGTTGCAAGCAGAGGTCAGCTGTTTTCTGTGGCCGAGAAAACTGTTTTGCAGGATACCTCTGATGATACCGGGATGAACCTGACCTCACCTCGTGCTGATCTTCCCATAATCTGCCCCGGAATACCGGAGGGAGTAGAGGGGGAGAGGGAGGAGGGAGGAGAGAGGGGTCGATCGCGATTTCCCCTCATTGTTGGCCGGTTCATGCCACGCGGGTGATATTGCCGCACGTACTTCAGTATCAATAAACGAAAACAACGCGTATTTTGGCCCGCGTCCGTCCCTCGCGCGGAACTGGTTGGCAGGGTCAGTACACAGGAAAAAAATCTTTCACTCGGGTTTTTTTTTCCTGTATAAATAAAAAAAAATAACATCTTAGCGCGGGCTTCAATAGCTTCACTTTATTGGATTTACCAGTGTTCTCCTTCGACCGGAATGACTCCTCAGTCAGAAGCTGGAGTGAAGAACTAGCGGCATAAAACAGGAACCTCCCCGCGGGTTTTCTCTTCTGTTTACGTCCAGGAACGATCCTGGAACAGAAACAGTGTACTTTGAAAGCGGGTCCGGGCGGCGTCACGTGCTGCTCTCGAATTTGCCGAAAGAATGTGTTTGAATGTGTTTTCGTTTCGCGCGCACCGATTTTACGGGCCATCATTCTGTCTGTCTGTCGTGTCTTCCACGCGGCGCGCTCCACGCACGCACACTAAGCATACGCACACTCCACTCTCTCTCTCTCTCTCTCTCTCTCTCTCTCTCTCTCTCTCTCTCTCTCTCTCTCTCGCTCACGCATCATCGCAAGGTCCACTTTGTTCGAGCTTTATGCGCCTCGTCCGCCACGCTCGCCTGCAGCTGCGTCCGCACCTGCGCCATCTGCCGCCTAAAAAGTAGGCTGCCTCTGTAGGAAACCCGATATAGTAGAATTGGAAAAAAAATCACCTGTTTAGCAAGTTTTTTTTTTTTAAATTATTGTGTGTGTAAATTCATTTTAAAAAAAAATTAGCAGATTTTTTTTTTTTTTGTGCTGCTGAAAGTGAAAGATTTGGCTGCCTACTCTCGCTCGGCAACAGGCGAGACAAGGTTAGGGCTCATTAAATGGCTGCCACATTCCGGTGAGGGTGGGGCCGTGGTGGGGCCGTGGCGGCGCCGCGTACTTGGTAATTTGATGCAAAAGACGCCGGTTTCCAAACCGCAAACGAGAAGTGCGCCTCCTGCCCGCGCCTTGGTCAGCACTACTGTTGTTGTTGTTGTTATTTGATGCTGTGACTCTCCCTTTAGACTACCTTCTATCAAAGGGTGCATCCGCATAAAAAATAAATATTTCAAAAAAAAAAATAAAAAAAATTGTACGACTTGGTATTAAAATAGTAGATATTCTTTGCTGAGTGTGATACACACTTTTCTCCATGTTCGGTAGATTTGACTACAGTCCGAAATACTCACCACAATCTGCATGAGCGTATCCATGTGGTGTTCCCGTCTTAACAGGCAGCGTCTAGAAACTAGGTGGTTCGATGCGTGCGCTGCTGGTGACTTTTATCTTCGCTAATCCTAGTGTTGTACTTCTGCCCTGTTTCCACGGCACTGAGCAACACACACACACACACACACACACACACACACACACAAACGCAGAAGCGTCGGTAGTCCACGAGTTTACCTTTAATGTAAACACACTTTCAGTCACACACACACGCGCGGACTGTTGTGGGAAAGATACAAGCTCGGTTACCATATTCATTGATCTCGCACAGCATATACGCAGCGCGCGACCCGCTCAATGGCTTGCTTGGCTGCGCGCAGCGTTGATACGACATCGCATAAAAGTGGATATTGCGGTGATAGCTTCGGCTGGTTGGTCGAAGAGTCAGTAGCTTTGGTGCGTCTGTCTGTCTGTCTCTCTCCCCCTGTCTCTCTCTCTCTCTCTCTCTCTCTCTCTCTCTCTCTCTCTCTCTCTCTCTCTCTCTCTCTCTCTCTCTCTCTCTGCGTGCGGGGGCCCAGGTCCTGCTACGCGCGTCGTTGTCCCATTGATCTTTGTTATTGTTGTTTGGCATATTTACTCTTGTTGTTGTTGGCTGTATCTGGCCCCCCGAACAACGTCCCCGGCGTGACCGGGTCACGATCCCCGCCGAGCCCCCCAGAGCCTGCGCCCTGCGCCAGGTCGCGGTCCTTGGCACCCTCCCCCCGCACAGTGGGCCAGAAAACCGGCGCAGGCGGCCAAAACTCTAGACGGGTTTTCAGCTCCAGAGTCGCTGAATGGGAATGTCCACCTGGTCTTCTCGCCCCACTGTGCGGCCGCGTTGTCGTAGAGTCCTAGATACTCTACGTCGTCGTTGCCGGACGGGCCCCGCGGTCCGGCGCGGCACACGGCGACAGCCCGCGGAGTTTCTATCATAGCGGCGCTGGAGGCACGAGCGTGGCCGACCAGCTCCGTTTCCGATCCAACTTTGATCCGTGGCGCACGGCGCATCGCACAACCCCGCGCACAGAGGTCCGTTCTCTATTTCCTTACGCTACACACGAGTTACGTCGCAGTCGCACGTAACGAAAAAATTACGAGTGTGTTTCATTTCACGACTTTTTTTTTTATTTGGGGGGGGGGGGTTCTTCCTTTTTCCTGGTATAAACAGACAGACAGACGGACGGACAGACAGACACACGGGTGTGAAAATGACGAGGCGCCGTCGCATCGCTTTTCGGCCGCCGCCTTTGATTATCCGCCGACGCGTTCATTGCAATTGGGCGAAAGTGGCGTCGTGTGTGCGAGTGCGCGCGGCGAACCGCAATGTGTGTTTTAGCCGCGCATTCCACGCGGAGCACGCGGAGCGCCTCGCCATTGTTCCAACAGAGCGACCAGGCAGGGACAGTCGGCGACGATTTGGGGAGTGGCATACCGCCCGGCCCACTGTGGGAAGGGGAGGGGGAGGGGAGGGAGACAGCGGAGGGGGGGGGGGGGTAGGTCTGGAGAGCGCCTGTCATTCGGCGCATCGGCAGCCTGACAGCGCCGGTGCGACGGCATCTGATGGCTGCCCACCCCGCAGGCGGCGTACAGTGGGCCAGAAGACCGCGGTGCAGGCGGACAACATTTTAGACGCGTTTTGAGCTTCAGAGTCGCTAAGTGACGGATTCGCTTTGCGAAGGAGGAATCCACTTAAAGCCGGTCTTCTGGCCCACAGTGCGCCAGGCCGCGCCATCGTTAGTGCATCGGTCTCTCTCGCCTTCACGGCGCGTGCCGCAAAGGTGCGACAGAGAGAGCCTGCCTGGCGGTAAGGGGCGCTGGCATGAGTCACTCACTCCTCAGCATGGGACGTGACGCCGCGACGCCGCGGACGACGCCAAGACAGGCGTCTCTCTGCAGCCGCGGTGCCCGCACCCCGAACCCCGCACCCGCCACGAGGTGACCTTTCCGCGTTTTCTCCCCGGTTTAGCACGCATTCCCCGCATTTAGTGGCACCCCTTGACCACCGGCGCGCCATCAAGCGCAGCGCACAGTGTGCAGTGCTGCCACCATAAACAAGCGAAAATCCCGTCCGTGCGTGCGCAGTGACGAATAAAGGGTCGCCAACCTGCCAGTAAACAGTGCCAATAAAACGCAGCCAGCCTGGGCTGTGCTTTCGAGACATTGTCAGGCAGAGGTCGGGACCTCCTTCGTCGCTGATGTGCCGTAGAAATTATTGCCTACAGCACTGGCACGGCACAAGCAGCCTGTCTAAACGACTAATTTTTTTTTAATTTTTTTTTAAAAGATCTTTCTTTGTAAAGAAAAATAATCTTGGAAATTCCCAGAAAACTTGTTGGAAAGAAAATTACCTCTGATCTTTGGAAAATTCAGTCTCCAGCAGGTATCCTACAAAAAAAAAAAAAAAAAAAAAAAATCTTTTTGAAACACGAAGCTTCCGGAAATTCCCGAAGAAGCTTCCAAACGCGAACTTCTGGGACTTTTCCCATTTATTATTAACAGTGTGAATTAAACGCATCGATCGCTAATGCCATTCAGGATGGACGCGCGACTGACATCGGATATCCCGAACGCCGCGGCCCGGCGAGCAGTGGAAGTGGAAAGGTGAGCTGGCCCGCGGCGGAACGCTGCGGCGGCGGCGCGCAGTGGGCCAGAAGACCTAGACGCGTTTTGATCTACCAGAGTCGCTAAATGGGACTCAAACCGACCGTGCGACCCAAACAATGGATTCCTCGTTCCGAGAGCAATCCATTGGTGGCGTCACACGTTCGATTCGAGTCCCATTTAGCGACTCCGGAGCTCAAAACGCGTCCCAGATTTTGACCGCCTCCACCGGTCCTCTGGCCCACTGTGCGCTGGGCGGCCTGGCGTGGCGTGGCGTGGCGTGGCGGTATCGGCGCTGTCATTTGAATATGAATGAGTGATCAAAGCGCGGCCAATTGTTTCTCACAACACGCCGCGCCACGGCGAGGCGAGCCCAGCCTCGGCCGCGCCAAGGCAAAGCAGTCCCTGCGGCCCGACGGCCGATAGGGTCGTGAACTATGGCTCCTCGCGTTGGCTTTCGCTGAGGAGAGAGCCCCACTCCACGACCTGAAACGGCCAAAACCAGTGTCGTCCCTGACCTCGGCGACTAGGTCTTTTATACCAGAATTTTTTACCAGATTTTTCCTCGTCCTCGGGGACTCATTCTCTTGGTCGAAGTCGAAAGGATAATACTTAGAAAATAAATCAAGCTAAAGTCGATCTGTCCTAATTTTTCTGTAGGGAACAAGGACGACAATATTTTGCAGCTAAGTCGAAATTATTTTCGCAGTGAGCAAAAGTCGAAATTAATTCTTCGAGTCCGCACAGCAGTAGCAAGCACGGACGCACCGTCCATCTCGCTGTTTTCACTCTTGTAAACACGCGGACACCCACTGCGGACGCCGCTCTGTTTCTCTCTCTCTCTCTCTCTCTCTCTCTCTCTCTCTCTCTCTCTCTCTCTCTCTCTCTCTCTCTCTCTCTCTCTCTCTCTCTCCCCCCCTCTCTCTCTCTCTGGTGGCGCTGCCCACAATGGCGCCTCGGACGCGTATTTTGACTAATGAGAAGTGTCGACGTCAAAAGCGAGCGGCCGCGCTGAGAAACGACTTTGGCGGCCAGCGGTGCGGTGTCGCTCTGTCTCCGTCACACTCATGGGCCGTCCCGATGGCGTGCGAGAGAGACAGAGCGACGGTGGCACTTGCTTTGGAATCGCAGCTGCAATTAGACCCCGGTAACTCCTGCCTGATTACAAAGGGGCTCCTGCAGCTAAACGGCCGTTTGCTGAGGACGCTTTTCGTTTTCGCTCATGGATTCAATTCAATAGAGTATCATGAAAACTTTATTGATTGACTTTAGATGTCGATTTTAGGAACTTTTTTTAGGAGCTCTTAGGTGACTGACTGAATTTTTCGGATGTCTCACATTCCAGTTGACCAGAGGGTGGTGTGAATCCACTCCGACGCGACAAAGTAGAAGTGTGCCCACTGTGCACTGCGTCAATTTTTTTTTTTTTTTTTTCCTTGGCGGTTCTGGATTACCCTCCGTGCGTCGTGACTGGCGCGGCGTCGCGGCGGCGTGGCGTCGCGGCGTCGGGGACGCTGATATTACGGTGGTGCGGTCTGCGGACTCTCTGCGGACCGGCCGGCCTGTCCGGCGGACCGGCAGTTTCACTGCCACAGCCCCGGGGGGTTCCACTGCCCCCCCCCTCCCCCCTCCCCTCAAAGACGTAACATTCTCACTCTTCGCGCCCGTTTAAAACGAACGGGGGACGCGAAGAGATAAAGAAATGGCACGTGTGGTTCTCCCCGACGCGCCACCGCCGCCACGCCCGGCGGCCAAGCTCTCTCAATTTCGCAGCTGCAACACTCTAAGACGGACGCCGCCGAATGTGGTTTCGGGAAAGTTTGATCCGATGCCGGAGGTTCGATCGCACAGATCGCACGTGGATTGATTGTAGCGGAGCACTGGAAATTTTGGGTTGTCACGCCAGAGGTCAATTTGACGGAAAATTCTCCTTGATGTCAGCAACCCAGATGTGATGACGTTGTCGCGACGACACACTGCAAATGCAGGTGTGCAAAAGTCCCACCCGCGCGCCTGGCTATGCGGTGCGGTGCGAACAATGCAAACGTCATCAATTTGTGACAAAATTGTCATTGTTTCCAAGTGACGGAAATGCCGTTGAAGCGCCAAATAATTTTTACAGTGAGCAATGAAGTGGGATGCCTGCCAACATGACGTTTTAAAGTTGTTCAGGTAAACTTCACGGCCCGCGAAAAAAAAAAAATTATTCGCGAATCGCTTTATTTGAAACTTTCCCGCATGGGCCTCTCCAGCCGGGTGGCGTGCGTGTGGTCCGCGCGGCGGAGAAGCGCTTGGATTATGGAAATATCGCCAGCATCGTTACGGCAAGACGAACAGCACTGTAATCTCGGCCCTTTATGGACACTAAGAGCGACTCTTTATCCGGGAGGGTGGGTGGTACTTACAAGTGTGGGCTGGGCACTGGCCGCCAGGCATTCGGACGCGGCGCTGCTCGCGGCGACTTTCCAGCGCGTGTGTGTGTGTGTGTGTGTGTGTGTGTGTGTGTGTGTGTGTGTGTGTGTGTGTGTGTGTTTCCGTACACACAGGCCCGTTGCCCGTTTACGAGTAGGTTCGCGGCCGTCACATGGCGCGGCACTTCTTGCCTCCCTTTGGATTTCACCTTCGTTCTCGCTCTGTCTCTCTCGCACTCGTAGAGAGAGCCGTAGGGGTGCGAGAGAGACAGAGCGACAAATAAGGGAGTGTTCGGACGTCGCGACGTCTGTCTGCCGCTGAGCAGCCAGCAGACGGATTCCGAGCGGGAAGTCTCTCTCTCTCTCTCTCTCTCTCTCTCTCTCTCTCTCTCTCTCTCTCTCTCTCTCTCTCTCTCTCTCTCTCTCTCTCTGAGGGACAGACAGGCTGACGCGCGTCGTCGAGGCGTTGGTCCAGGCACCGCGCCAGGTTGGCCTGCCTGCCACACGCGTGTTTCGAATCTGATCCCACTCCCTGGTCACACCCATAGTTTATATTGTTATTAACTTTCACCTTTCTGCGCAGCTAAGTTTTCTTTAAAAAACAAATTTAAAAAAATCTGCATATGAATGTTGGGTCACCTGACACGGCAATGCCACGAGCTATGCTTAGCGAGTCACTCATTCATATTCACTTCCGGTTTCACACTTTAACCTGAGGCACAGCCTCGTCGCTGATTTTGAAGTCCCAAAATCGCAACTGGGAAAAAAGACATGAAAAAAAAATAACTGGAAATGCAAATGGCGGTCCTTTTCTTTTTTTCTTGGCCGCGACGACAATGATGGATGGCCAGGTGAGTGTCAGGACGGTGGCGCCTGGAGTTGCAGTCTGGAGTCGCTGCCTCCAGCGCCAGGACGGCCTGGAGCGTGGCTAAAGCCTTTGGGGCAAACGCCTAGTGGCTATTCACCCTTGGCTAAAGCACTAGCTCTCAAGTCTCGATATAATGTGCTCGCCAATTTCGCAGACTGTGTCAATAGCCCAAGTTCCCTCCCCGCGCAAAAAAAAATAAAAAAATGTTAAAAACCTTTATTATTTTTTTAAATAAAGAGTTACTTTGAGAATGCGAAAGGAAGAGGCGCCAGGCTGCGTCTCCCTTTCGACATGGTCCTCGAATTTCTCCGCGCCTTCTACGCGAAGCAGGGGCCGAAAGGGCGCGGCCCGATCCGACGCGCTTGACCGGCGGCGAGGAGGGGCCTCCACGCTCCTCCCTCGCGCACTGCAGGGCCTGCGCCTTGGCCGGCCAGCAGTCGCAGCGTCCGAAACGCGACAGCGCGTGGCTGCGCGTGGCTGCGCGTGGCTGCGCGTAGCGCGGTGCAGTGCGGCACGCGCCTCTGGAGCCCAGCCAGCAGCCAGCCAGCAGCCAGCCAGCCAGCCAGCCAGCCGCAGCGGGAGCCAATCCCCGCCCCGCCACGCCCCGCCACGCCCCGCCACGCCCTGCTGAGCACCGTGACAGCTCAACCGCCGCGCCCCCGCTCGAAATCACTCACTTCGCACATCGTCCATCTGGGTCCACCGCACAGGTCCACCCGGCAAGGCGCACAGACAAATGGGACAGACGGACAGACAGCCGTTAGACCACCTCACCGTCCCTCTTTCTTTGTTTATTGCTTCTGATATCAGATGCAGTCCTCGCGTCGCGGAGCCATCTGTGGGCCGAGATGCGTGCGATACCGTATTCCTAATACGTCGGCAGCGTATGCCGCCCACGCCTGCGCCCCCTCCCACAGTGGGCCAGACGACCGGGTCAGACCCGAACGCACGTGTGACCCCACCAAAGGATTCCTCGTTCGGAGAGCAATCCATTGGTGGGGTCACAACGCTCAGTTCGAGTCCCATTTAGCGACTCTGGAGCTCGAAACGCGTGTCTAGCGTATTGGCCGCCTGAGCCGGTCTGCCGGCCCACTGTACCTCCGCCGCCCTCCCTCCGGGTCCTGCCCCCTGGACCCGGGCACACTATGCACTGCACTGGGACGACCAGGACGACCAGGAAGCATCAGTGAAAGTGGCTGGAAATGGCACCGGGCACCCCGCCGGTACCCGCCGGTACCCGCCGGCACGGCCCGGCTAGCCGCACCGCATCCAACACGGTAAACACCCCGGCGGTCGCGTCAGCGGCTGAGGTAACTCATTGTCGTCTCTCTCTCTCTGTTGCAGGTATGAACCCAGATGACGACGTCCTCTCCGTCCCACTGGACGTGACTGCCAGCGCAGTCGCCGGATCGCAGCCGGACCAACAAACAAGTACAATTAGTTATGAATTTCGTCGAAAGGAAACAAAAATAACAACAACAATGTTTCAAAACAAAGGCGCAGGGCGCAGCCGCTCAAAAACGAGACACACTCCGAAAAAAAAAAGCGCGCTCTTCTTCATCAGATAGGATGTTGTTGCTGTCGAGACCAAGATGAGAGTCTGTGCGTGTGTGTGTGTGTGTGTGTGTGTGTGTGTGTGTGTGTTCATGTACGCACAGTGATGGTATCCGTCGTGGGAAAACACTTTTCTCTCAGTAGCTGTATGAGCTACAATGATACACACACACACACACACACACACACACACACACACACACACACGACGCGCGCGCAGGTGCGTATTTCAAGAGAAATCGCGATTGACGGGCTTGGACTCGGGGGAGACCCTGTGCCGTCTTCTCCGACCTGCGGGTGCGCTGCGCGCCGGAGAGGGGGAGGGGGGGGGACTTCGAAAACCGAGAAAGGTTATTGACGAGTTGTGGCGAAGGTTCGGTGAACCTCAGTGTGTGAGTGTGTGTGTATGTGAGCATGTGGGTGCGTGTAGGTGTGAGTGTGTATGTATATATGTAAGCAAGCGCAAAGGTGCATCCCCGTGGCGGTTCGCTGAGCTTAGTGCCCAAGAAGGCGAATAGAAATGCCGCATTCCTCCAGATTAGTGTTCCCAGCGGGACCGGAAAGGCCACTCCCTTCTGCTGCGTGCGCCATCCCCGCGCTGCGCCGCGCTGCCGGTGGCCCGGCGGCCGACCCGCCCCGCCCCCTCCCCTCCGCACAGTGGGCCAGAGGGCTCCTAGCAGCTCCTCGTGGCTAATTAAGCCAAATAATCCGGCGGGCTGCGTGGAGAGACCGTGGAGAGACTGTGGAGAGACTCTGCCGGCGAGGGGGCCCCACGGGCAGGACGTGCGGGCGCCGAAATAGGGACAAGATGCATTGCGAGATAAGAGGGAAGGAAGGAAGGAAGGAGAAATTAGAAATGAGAGATAGGTGGTCCCGCGCGCCCAATCCGAGAGACGCGCGACTCGGCTATGCAGCGAGGTTAAATTTGCCCAACGTCAATATACACTCCCCGGAGTGCGAGTTACAGTCAGAGAGAGAGAGAGAGAGAGAGAGAGAGAGAGAGAGAGAGAGAGAGAGAGAGAGAGAGAGAGAGAGAGAGAGAGAGAGAGAGAGAGAGAGCAACGACACTGACGAATTGCGCACGTGGGCGAGCCGATCAACACCCGTCCATCACGTTCCCGCGGTTTGCGATTCAAAGTCGAGCTTTTTTTCCCCGCGCCTTGCTGCCGTTCGGCGTGACAGCGTCCGAGACGGCGTCGTCCGTGACGATGCACGTGACGGCGGGTCGTGACGATACGTCCTCGGGATCCCCTTCTCGGCGACCCTTATCGGGAGAACCTCTTTCGCTCGCTTTCGGTCACCCTGCCCGCCTGCCCGCCCGCCAGCCTGCCTCTCTGCCCGCCTGCCACTCTGCCTGCCTGCTGCCTGCCCGCCTGCCTGCCCTAACCTTACCATTTCCCAGTGCAGTGCCTGTTTTTTTTCCACTGCTTGTCGCCCGGTCGGTCGGACCGAGGACGCACCGCAGGTCCGCGAAGTCCGATGTCCGAAGTCCGAAGGCGGCGAGGCGGCGAGGCGGCGCTCTCCAAGCGAAGAGAGTTATGGAGCCGTTTGAACGGAGCCGCAGGCCGCCGCCGCCGCCGCTACTCGTCTCTCTCGCACTGCGAACCGTCCCAGGCGCGGCAGAGACAGAGCGAGTCCGGTGGATAAAGCAGCGCGTCGGCCCAACAAGGAAACGGTATGGAAACAGAGGCGTCTCGCGCAGAGACTATGCAGCTTCGCGCTGGGAAGGTGGCCGGTTCAACCGCGCTGCCAGCTCGGTCCGGCCGGCTGCCCGTGCATCAGTCCACAGGCTGTCAGTGAGGCTGCCAGCTCGGTCCGGCCGGCTCGTTGGCATTCTCTGGGCGGCGTGTCGGCGTGCAGAGCGCGCCGTGCTCTACACGTGGCGGCCCACAGAGGGTCGTCCCTCGCCGTCCCCACACCGCTTTCCCCCGCTCGACTTCCGGCTAAAACTCTACACGCGTTTTGAGCGCCAGAGTCGCTAAACAGGATCCGAAACAAACGTGTGACCCCACCAATGTGAAGTTTGGAGAGCAAATCCTTTGGTGGGCGGGTCACACGTTCGCTTCGAGTCAGTCTCATTTAGCGACTCTAGAGCTCAAGACGCGTCCGAGATTTTGACCGCCTTCGCCGTTCTTCTGTCCTGTCCCACTGTGCGTCCCCGCGATCGACCCCCCCCCCTTACCCCCCCCCCCCCCGGTCTCCAGATTTGCATGTGGGACTCGGTCCGCGTGATAATGAACACAATTACGTCGTGGAGTCCGAGACAGCGCGCCACCCCCTCCCCCTCCCTCCCCCTTTGGTGGCCGGGCTGCCGAAACAATGTGTGAGCTTGGGAGTGCTGGGAAATCGAAAGTGGTCCGCTCTTTCCTCTCTGCGCGTCTTGGCGCGTCTTGGCGCGTCTTTCAGCGTTTCATTACCGGCATCAAGCTTCCCCTTGCTTCACCACCTTCTTCTTCAACTTCCACACTCATCATCGTCGTCTCCCTCCTCCTCCTCCTCCCATCCTTCTCCTCTCCCCATTGATTCCGATAAATTGCAAATTGTGGTCAGCGCGCGAATCGAAGGAAAGGTAGCGAAATAATAACCTTTTTTTTTCGTTTTCCGCTGCGTTGACCGTTCCACACATGCTCTGCGGTGGGCTAGCCTTGCGGCGGTACTTTCCGTCCAGCCAGTGGTGGTGGTCGGCACAGGTCAGCGTCGCGTGCACGCTGCAAACGGAAACAAGATTTAAAAATATATATTTATATATATATATATATATATATATATATATATATATATATATATATATATATATATATATATATATATATATATATATATATGAAGGTTTTGGAGGACTGTGTGTGTGAAGCATTAGCGAGTCACTGTAAAAAAAAGTGTGTGTGTGTGTGTGTGTGTCGCAGTCAGGTCGCCAGCCTTATTAGCAGACGACGCTCGGTAATGGCGGGCGGCGGACGACACCACCGCCTTGCTGATCACGGCGCGGCGTGTAAACGTTTTGTTTTCTCGGGTCGCGAGCCGAGTAAGTGTTTCCAAACCGTGTTGTTCGTTTGTATCGGCCGGCCGATTCGGGCGAGCGAGCGCTATCCCGGCGTGCTCGAGGACCGGGTCACTCTGGTCAGGAGGAGGAGGGGCGCAGTGGGCCGGAGGACCAGCGCGGCCGGCCAAAACTCCAGATGCGTTTTGTGCTCCGGAGTCGCTAAATGGGACTCGAACCGACCGTGTGACCCCACCACTGGATCGCTCTCCGGACGAGGAATCCATTATTGGTTGGGTCACGCCTTCAGTTCGAGTCCTTTTTGGCGACTCTGGAGCTCAAAACGGGTGTAGCGTTTTGGTCGTCTGCGCTGGTCTTCTGGCCCACTGTGTGGGGGGAAGGGAGGGGGCAGGTCGAGTCTCATTATGGGAAAAGCTGCCTGCAGCTCGTGGCCGGCGCCTTCTTCCAAGCCTTCTTCTCGACCGTTCGCTCGCACGAAAGAAGGCTGTGAAGAACATGCGGCCCTTAGGCGGGGGTCGAGCTGGGGGCGAGCCTAGGGGCAACCCCCGAAGAGAGGGCCGGCCCGGCCGGGCTGGACGGCATCACAGGAAAAGTTCGGCCATTCACACTCTTGTGGCTTTTCGTACAAAAAGTTCATCTTCACCTGCACTAATAAAAGTGAGACGTCTTATAAAAAATTGAAGATAACTTTTTGAGTAGCGGCCAGTGCCCCTCCGTTTCCTGATGACGCGGAAGTCTGAGCGACACTGTGCATAACGCGTTGTCCTGCGCATAACGTTATTTCACTGCGGATAATGCGTTCCCCCGCGCACCGCGCTACGACTCGGTCTTTGGCGCATAGCGACTTCACCGCCGCGTCGTTCCAGTTTGTTACATTGCGTTAGGCACCGCGGACAGGCGGACAGACAGGCAGACAGACACGCAGACGGACAGGGCCGGGGTACTTTCCTTTTCATCGACGCGTGTGAGGCGCTCCTCGTGTCGCGACGCCGCGGCCGCCGCAGTGACCGCTTCCGACCGTGCAAAAAAAAAAAAAATAAAAAAAAAAACTGTAGTGGGCGATAGGAGCTAATTAAAATATCACCAATGATTTGTGTGTTTGAAAGGAAATCATCACAAAAAAATGTGTCACCCACTATTTTAATTTTAATTATTTTTTTTTCATGAAAAGACAACATTTTTTGCCGCGTACCTGCATTTAGCATCAGCCCGCACTGATCGCAGTGGCGCCGTCTTAGCAGCCCAGAGTGTGAGGAAGAAACGGCCGGCGAGTCGAATCGCGATGGAAGATAACCTGTCAAATCATAGCGCCGTGTCCGTCGCTCACGTTATGACGCAAAGCGCGCGAAAAAAGCGCCGGCCGCTTATTAGGGCTTTGTGCAACAGTGGCGGATAAAAGAGGAGAAAAGATCCGTTTCTTTTTTTTTCGGGATGGTCAGCGTGCTGCTTCCCGTTGTCGCTGGTGTTGTTGTTGTTGGTGATGGCGGTAGTGATGCTGTTCTCGTTATTCACCGCCAACCTTTGCATCGCGGGAACGACGACAGCACCCCTGTCGCAGCGGCCAGAGAGAGAGAGAGAGAGAGAGAGAGAGAGAGAGAGAGAGAGAGAGAGAGAGAGAGAGAGAGAGAGAGAGAGAGAGACTCCACACACGCGTGTGTCACCCCAATGTGTAGCGTATGTCCGCCTTTAATTGCTCCAGTTCCCCTGTTGGGATGCCGACCAGCCCGTCATGCGGCCGACATCCCCTCCCCTCCCCTGGCGCCCCCACCTCCCCTCCCGTCGTGCTCATCCTCACAAACGGAAGCTTTCCCTAATCGGATTCCGCACAGGGCGCCGCGGTGGCTGCACCGCCGGGCACTGCGCACGCGCGGCGAGTGTTCCGGACGGACGGACGGACGGACGGACAGACGGACGGAGTGCTTGCGCTGTTATAAATAAATTGGGAAAACCCTGGAAGCACGAGCAGAAGCTCTGTAGGAAATTTCAAAAAGCTTCGTTTTTCAAAAAGATTTTTTTTTGGTAACCCATTGATAACATATACAAAATAGAAACTTCAGAGGTTTTGGAATATTTTTTTTAAAGTTCGGAGGCTTTTTTTCTTTTCTAAAATTTGTGGACATGGCAAATATTTTTTTAACGGTGTAAGCGAAGGTGTGTACGTAGCACTGGGAAGCAGCGTTAAGTCCAAGGAGGAGGGGCGGCGGCGGCGAGACGAGGCAGCGGCCACGACCAGGCGGCCGCGACTCGCCTCGTGGCGGTCAATGCTGAGGCTCAGCCGTTCCCATGCACTTGACACTGTGTGCCGTGTACCGCATCGCGAGGAGAGGCAGGCGGCCGGCTGGCTCGCACCGCGTAGCACCGCGTAGCACCGCGCACAGTGGGCCAGAAGACCGCGGCGCGGCCGAAACTCTACACGCGCGGCGTTTTGAGCCCCAGAGCGCGGCGGGCCGACGCTGCCGTCCACAGAGAACAAGCTTATGTTCTCTGTGCTGCCGTCGGCGTCCGGTCGCGGTCCTCTGGCCCACTGTGCGCTGCTCTGGGGACGGAACAGGTTCGCGGCAAATTACCTCGGACGGTGACGTCTGGAGGGCGGCGCACTAGACGGCCACGTCGGGAGACAAAAAAAAATAAAATGTCGAGCAAACATGATGAAAACATATGGCGCTTTCTCCCGGCACGCAGGGAAATGACGACGGATCCCTGCTTTTCTGCCTGCCGCTTCGTGTGTGTGTGTGTGTGTGTGTGTGTGTGTGTGTGTGTGTGGCAAAAAACATATCGTAGTTCTGATGAAGTAATGACTGGCGCCGCAGTGGAGAGAGAGAGAGAGAGAGAGAGAGAGAGAGAGAGAGAGAGAGAGAGAGAGAGAGGGAGAGGGAGAGGGGGAGGCCAAACGACGTGACGAGTTGTCAATCCTCCCAGCGGCCTGAAGCCGGCAACATCCGGGGAAAACAAACGCGGACGCCGATGATAGACCCGGGGAACCGTTTTTCGACTTGCGTTACGTGTCGCCGTTTGCATCGAAGGCCGCGGAAACGGACCAGACACGTTGGTGGAGAGTCTGTCTGCCCTCTGCCCTCTGTCCGCCAGGCTGATCGCGGAGGAAAACGATCGTGATAAAATCGGCTCACGGCAAATTACAGGTTGGCGTGTCAAGCCGCTGCCTCCGGATGGTTGTAGCAACAGCACCCCACTTGGCTTCGGTTTGCCACCGCCTTGTATTCCGTTGTCGGACATGGCATCATCTCTCTGGCCCACTGCAAACGGACTGCGTTCTCCGGAGACCTCAACGCGCGGCAGCGCGCGGGCAGCAGTAAGAAAGCAGCGGCAGCCGTGTAAACAACCACAACCTGACGTTTTCTATTTTCTATCCAAAATATCTTTTCCCTGTGCATTTAAAAAAAAATCCTTTTAAACTAGTTTGAGCGTTACAAAGATAAGAAGCTCGTAATAAGAAATTATTTTACTTCGTTACTTCGTAACGCACACACTATTTCTTCGTATAACAAACTAAATATGTAGAGAATTTTCATTATCACGTGGAGAATGTAACCTTTACAACTTTTACAGTGTACTTAAAGGAGCGTCTAGTTCGCAGCGTTGGCAGGAGAAAAAAAAAGGTCCCTGCCGAAAGTCGCGGGGGCGAGAGTCATTTAAATGCTCGTGCCTTTTCCTTCGTGATTCCGGGATTAGGGAGTGACCGTATCGCCCTATCCTGTCGCGCAGCCGCCCCCCCTCCCCCCACACCCATTCCCCCCTGGTGTGCGTTAATGCACCATGGTGCCTAACTACTACTGCGGATTGTCTGTGAAGCTTCCCCCTCCTTCCCCACAGTGGGCCAGAAGACCGCTGAAGGCGGTCAAAATCCCCGACGGGTTTTTAGCCCCAGAGTCGCGAAACTGGACTCGAACCGAACGTGTGACCCCAACAATGGATTTCTCGTTCGGAGAGCAACCCATTGGTGGGGGTCACTCGTTCGGTTCGAGTTGGCATTATTATTTGGGCCGCCTCCGCCGGTCTTCCGGCCCACTGTGCTCCCCCTCCTATCCTTTCTTGCAGCCTTATCCTTTCCCTTTCCGAGCAAACGACTTAGCAGTGGAGGCGCCAAGAGAGGCGCCGTGTTCTCACGATTTAGCCCATTTCCCACTACTTGGCGGCCCGTCTCCCTCGCTCGCTCATTCCGCTCATTCCGCTGCCGGCCAGCGGACAAAAGCAGTCTACTGTTGTTGTTTACTCGCCGCCGCCCGGTTTATTCAGGTTCACTCTCCTCCTCGGTCCGGCTGAGGTGTTATTCAGATCCACTTTCGGTTTCGCACGCGCGTGACGCACCGGCGCTGTCACGCCTCGCGCCGAGGAGTTCATTGAGCCGGCTTTTAGGGACCGATTTGTCGGCTCGGCTCGGCTCGGCTCGGCTCGGCTCGGCTCCGCTGTCCAAGAGGATCGCGTCGTGAGAATGCCAACCACAACAACTGACCCCGCCGACGACGCTGCTGCAGAAAGAAAAATTAAAAGTCCCACTGTTTTGCCGCTTCCAAGAGGAATTTCTAGACTTGGCGTCGCGAAGGCGGCACCGCAGTTCAGCAGCTTTCCTCCTCAGGCCCTTGTGTGATATATAAAGAGTTATTCGAAGTATCATAAAACGTTCCGGCGCTGCAGCCTCTGTGTGTGTGTGTGTGTGTGTTTGAGAGAGAGAGAGAGAGAGAGAGAGAGAGAGAGAGAGAGAGAGAGAGAGAGAGAGAGAGAGAGAGAGAGAGAGAGAGAGAGAGAGAGAGAGAGAGAGAGAGATTTGCCTAGCCCATTCTCGCCATTTCTCCCTTGCCCGCCGTCCCCAAAAGCCCGAGGCCCCAACGCTGCAGGCAGGACTCCCACCGATACGTATTATTGACACAGCACAGGCCACCTAGCAGGACAAGCAGGACGTCCCAGGTACAGCGGGAGTGAAAGCCTGTCCCCACCCACACACCAACACGAGCAGCAGGAGGAAGGCCTCCCGCAAGTACACTGCAACGTGCCGCGCTTCAGCGTGTGTGTGTGTGTGTGTGTGTGTGTGTGTGTGTGTGTGTGACTGTGTGTGCGCGCACGCGCGATCAAACGTCCTCATGCAAGTTTATTGCCCCGCGTCGCGTGCATATATTGGACGTCCAGCATGCGCTTACTTATTGTTACCAAGTGCATGACCCGACTGCCTAAGTTGTAATCGCGCGCGCGTTTTGTGTAGGAGGGGTGGGGTGGGGGGGAGGGGGGGACTGATGCATGTGTGAGAGTGAGCTCTGTATGCGTTCCCCCCGCAGCACACCACCCGGTCGCCAGAGGCTCGCTTCCCCCGGTTCTGGCCGAGCGCCCGGCGGGTAGGCCGCCACCTGCATCGCGGCGCGCGGCTGCGCTGCGTGTTGGCCCACCCTAAGCTCGTCGGGCGCTCCGGCCAGTGGCCGCGCCCCGGTGGGGGGAAGTCGGGTGGGTGTCAGTAAACATGCACGCTGAGCAGGTTTTTTTTTCTCGCTCATCATTTGAAGTCGCTCGGGGTAGCGAGCGACGCGACGACTTCCTGTCCCACTGACAGGACAATCTCCATGTCAGCAGTAGTGACGGCGTCGTTAGGTGCCGACAGAGAGAGAGAGAGAGAGAGAGAGAGAGAGAGAGAGAGAGAGAGAGAGAGAGAGAGAGAGAGAGAGAGAGAGAGAGACCGCTTGTCGTGTCTAATCACGGCGACGTCCTAGCCCGCGCGGTCACCTCGACACATCACTCGCACCTCCACAGACGTGCCGGGCGAAAGGTGAGACACGTGGGGTCTGCCGCGGCGTGTGTGTGTGTGTGTGTGTGTGTGTGTGTGTGTCACGTTCCGCCGGCGGGTGCGTGTACCGGTGTAGCACTCGAAGATCTATCCGAGGCTGTGTGTGTGAGCCGCACGTACCAACCATTTTGCGGCTGAAAGAATGACGGGCCATTCTATTCTCTTTCCAAAGAAAAAAGGAAAATTTAGTATTTTCCCATGCGTTTCCTTTCGGTAGTGCGACATGTTGATGAGGAAATTTTCATATCTTGCTGGCCGGGAAAGACTCATGGATACGTGGACTCGTCTCCTGACACTGGGTCGAAAAAATTTCAAAAAAGTCCGGAAGTCCAAAAAAAAAACAAAAAAAAACGGCGTCACGACTAAAAATTTGAAACCAGATAACAGAACGCAGAACACAAAATCGAAGTCTCGCCGAGTAAAACGAATCGTTAAAAAAAAAGGCGAACGAAATAAATGTGTGAATCCCGCCGGATCGGCCACCACGACTCATGCGGTGCCGGGAGAGAATGATCACTTTCCCCGCAATTGCAGTTAATCTGGCGGACGGCCCGGCCCGCCACGCCCCGCCACGCCACGCCCGGCCGCGGCGTCTCCGTCCGGCCCACTGTGCGCTCGCGGCTAGGCGCGCCGCAGGGGTGCGAGAGAGACAGAGCGACAGCACTGCGGACGCTGCGGACCGCGGCGGTGCCCTGCCGGTCCTGGAGGCGAGCGCGCGGTGTGGGAAAAACACTTGCACGCCACCGCCATCAACATCAAAATAGTTATATATTTAAAAAAAAAAAAGTTTCTGGGTGTTTTTTTCTTCTAATTGCACAGTGGGCCAGAAGACCGGCGCAGGCGGCCAGAATTTCTTGACGCGTTTTGAGATCCAGAGTCGCTAAACAGGACTCGAACCGAGCGTGTGACACCGCCAATGGATTCCTCGTTCGGGGAGCAACACATTGGTGGGGTCACACGTTCGGTCCGAGCCGGTTTTCGCCCACTGTGCATTGCTTCGCGCTTGTGCAAATTGGAGCTTCCTCGTTTCATTACGACGACGGGCACCATGGCGACGACGTGGCTATGACCGCGGGGCCCACTGGGAAGAAATCTCATTGGACACTGAGGGCATGGCATGCCACCACAGGACGTGCACCTCTCTCTCTCTCTCTCTCTCTCTCTCTCTCTCTCTCTCTCTCTCTCTCTCTCTCTCTCTCTCTCTCTCTCTCTCTCTCTCTCTCTCTCTCTCTCTCTCTCTCTCTCTCTCTCTCTCTCTCTCTCTCTCTCTCTCTCTCTCTCTCAGTGGGATTGCGCCACCACCGGACGAATTGATTCGCACCGAGGCGATCTCATCGCGCCACAAAGCCACACCTGTATCTTACCCCCCAGACACAGCCGCACTCTGCAAAAAAAAAAAATAGCTCATAGAAACTGGCCGTTTTTTTTCTTCTTTTTCTGCCGTGCTAGAGCTACTAAAGTACCACCCCATTTCGCGCGGTGCACATCACGAGGAGATAAACGGTCAGAGTCTAATCGGTGGCCGGCCGGCACCCGGTGTCGAACCCGCAACCCGCGCGCGAGCGGCGGCCGTGAGCGAGCACGGCGGTGCACGGCAGCCCCATGAGATGTGTCAGTCGGTAACCGCGGCAACGGGCCAAGCCAGTCAAGTGCGAGTCACGGCCATTGTTCGCTGCCTCGCCCGCCTCGCCCCATTGTTGTGGCTGAGAGCACAGTGGGCCGGTGGGTGAGACACCAGCGCGCCACGAGGAGGCACCCCGATGCTTCCTGCGACACCTACACTGTCGCGGGGGGGACACTCGTTTCGCGGCAACGGCAGCGGCGACCACCGTTCGCGCCACGCGCGTGCCTCTTCTTTTTAAACGACAAAACCGCGCCAAGTGTCAAGAGTGTGTCACGAGCTTTATTTTTTATTAACAATCCCCTTCGCTTTTACGTCGTCCAGTTGTCAGCGCCAACGTCATGCGAGGAGGAGGGGAGGGGGGGGGACTACGAACACGGCGGTCCAAGCCCGCCCAGATAAATGGATCAGTTTGCGGTAGAAAGTCAAATAGGAGCTGGCTCTCTAAGCAAACTTGCGGTCGTCTGTGTGTGTGTGTGAGTGTGTGTGTGTGTGTGTGTGTGGCCTCGTTCGTCTGTGTAGCAACCCGACCGCCTTTCGGCACGTGGTCTCTGTTTGTGTGCGTGGGCGCTCGCGCATGAACCCGACACTTGGATTCATTGACAGGCGATACTTCTGCCTGACACACACACACACACACACACTACGGAGAACCAATAATCGACCCCTGTTAGTCCACTGTGTCAGTCAGCCCCCCCCCCCCCCCCCCCCGGATACGTAACACCCGCCACTTAGCCAAACGTGTATAGCTACTGTAACTCTGTAATTTGGCTCTCGCCCTCCTGGACTGCGGTCCTGCAGACACCGATTCCGAGAGTGGTTCGTTTTCCCGGAGGAAGGAATGCTGTCCGCTTCCTGACCAGATAGCCGCGTCGCCTACTCATTTGAATCAGGTACCGACAGAGAGAGAGACCGAATTAGCAGACTCACTTTTCACCCGCTCGGGTTATTTTATTGAGTCAATCCCCGCTAGCTCTCCGCTACACAGGTGACGCACCATCAGTGAAATTTTCGCCTATTAGAGAAACCGTGTCAACACTTTTCAACGCGCGTGTAAGTGTGTGTGTGTGTGTGTGTGTGTGTGTGAGTGTGTCAGCCTATTGCGTGTCTCCAGAAATCGTCATGTCGTGAGTGTCCGGCAGTTCTCTCTCTCTCTCTCTCTCTCTCTCTCTCTCTCTCTCTCTCTCTCTCTCTCTCTCTCTCTCTCTCTCTCTCTCTCTCTCTCTCTCTCTCTCTCTCTGGCCGCTGCGCTTCCGCCACAAAATTTGAGGCGCTCGTCGTATGGAAGGGTCTTGCACAGTGCAACGACCCTTTGCGGTCAGATTTAAAAAAATGAGCGGAAGAAACAGAAGAAGACGCGCCTCTCTAGTTTTTTTCATTGTCTTATCAATAAACAAACGCGCATAAATTTTCGCGCCCGCTCATGGCGGCGCGATGGCGCGCACCTTTAGTGCGAGTGAGACGTCGCCGGTGGAATGCATTTAATAAATGTCATTTGCATGCGGGCTTGGAAGAGTGCGGACACACACACACACTAACACGCACACACACACAGTAACACGCACTCACACTCGCACAGAGTCTGTGCGCACTTAGAGAAAGTGCACGGGCATATCCCTGAGGAACCCACTATCATAAATGGTACTGGTCGCCTGGCACCGGTTGTTGCTCAGAGCCCAAGTCGCTGTGCGACAGAGGAAGACAGAGTGGGACAGACAGACAGAGAGACAGACAGACAGAGAGAGAGACAGACAGACAGAGAGAGAGAGAGAGAGAGAGAGAGAGAGAGAGAGAGAGAGAGAGAGAGAGAGAGAGAGAGAGAGAACCTTGGCAAGGTCACGAACTCCTGACGCCATCGCTGCTCTCAGCCTTTCGCGGATCTGGGATCAGTCAGCTGACTGAACGCTCAGTCTTTCGGCCGAACAGGCCGCCAACTCGAAGTAAGAGTGCCCCCGCCGCCCCGCCGCGCCCCGCCCCGGCCCACTGTGCGAGGGGCTCAAGAGTCAGGAGCGCCGGAATCGCGCCGACCGTGCGAATCTAGAAGGGACGGCTAGGGACGTCTAATGCCTGTCTGCCCCACGCCGGCCAGCTCGCCCACCGAATTTCACCACTTTTTCTCGCCCGGTGCGGGTTAGGCCGTCGGGCCCACTGTTAAGGTGGTCCAGTAGCGCTCGGATGTCGCGCCGTGTGGCCTATGCCGGCTGGGTCGGGCGCTCTCTCACCTCTTTGTTGTTGTTGTTGCTGCTGCTGTTGTTATTTTTGCTGCTGTTGTCTCATGCATCTTTCTAACGTCGGGTTTGTTCTTGTTTTGTTGACAGGTTGGTGCTTTGAAAAAAAAATATTTGCCGATTTGGTCACCAATGGCCATCTCTGCTAGTCGATTCTTGCGCTTGATGATGTCAGTCCGGGTAAGTGGACTCGATCGCTCGTGTGTGTGTGTGTGTGTGTGTGTGTGTGTGTGTGTGTGTGACGGGGGTGTAGTAGTAGTGAGTGCTTTTGGCACGACGCGCACTTCATGCCGGGCCGAGGGATTAAAGTTAATGGCGGTTACGGCGGTGTGCGATCGCTCGCCAGCAGTGACTCCACATCTCTACTCCTCCTCGCTGGTAGTATTCCTCGGATCCCCGAGAGAGGTTGCTCTCCTTCCAGGGGCAGGGCGAGGGGAGGGATGGGGGGGGGGGACAAGTCTCGCTTTGCACTCTGCATTGCCCGCCCCGCGCGGCCCGCCCCCACCTCGCCCCGCCCGACTTTGAGGTGGCGTCTCGCTGGTTCCGCAGGAAATGAAGTCGCCTTGAAAGTAAAATGTGAAATGAAATGTGTCCTCGGATGGGCGGGGCCGGCGGGGCCGGCGGGGCGGTGGCTTAGCCAGTGGAGGCGTCGGTGGCATCAGCACAGTGTGGCGCCCGGCCTGACAACACGGGGACTCCGAGATGGACTTCCGCGCCACAACAAGTACTGCCATTAGCCGCTCCAAACGAGAAAAGGGTGCCGCTGCGACGACAAAGTGTGTGGTTTTTTTTTTTTGTTTTTTTTTGTTTGTCACAGTGACAGCCGTTGTTTGTGGTGTTCGAACGAGAAAGTGATATGCACCCGACCCACTCCACCCACCCACCCTCGCCCACCACACCCACCCCGCGAAGCCCGCCAATAATTATTGAGTTCCGACCGACGGGCGAGGCCTTCCTTCGGGGGCTCCTGGGTGGTGGCCCCCGGGTCGGGTCAGTAAATCTAAGGGTCAATAATAGTGAGTAATAGCAGACCGGAACGGACGGCAAAAATTGAAATCCAGCGAAAATGGCGCGCATTCCGGTATCGGAAGCTAATGCCGTCGCGCGCGTGCGCGAATGTGTGTGTGTGTGTGTGTGTGTGTGTGTGTGCGTGCGTGTGTGTGTGTCTGGAGGGGGGTATGCTCTTTCCGAACCCGGAGGATCCTGTCCAGCACGCGTCGGGACGTCACGCAGGGGGGGCTTTCTCCAGGTTAACAAGCAGATGCCCTCCAGCAGTGCGAAATTCCAGGGATTGCAGGAAGCAAAAACAAGCGTGCGCGCGGCGACTCATACGCAAAACAAAAACCAACAATCCATTTCGGCTTGCATTCATGAATGCAGCGCCGGAAGAGTGGAGCACAGTAGAGTCCTGCACCCCAGGTGACCTTTAGCACCCCACAGAGAAGTCGGCCAGCAGGGGTCAGTTACCTTGGTAGACGCCCCGACCGGCCCACCGTGCACAGCCACCGCCACTACCACCACCTCAACGACCACAGCACACAAGTGTCTGTTAAAATAAAGATGTATCGTGCTCGGTCTGACACCTATAAAAAGTAATTTATCGGTTGAGTCGTGCAGTCACGAGGGGGCGCCAGCGGAGAGAGAGAGAGAGAGAGAGAGAGAGAGAGAGAGAGAGAGAGAGAGAGAGAGAGAGAGAGAGAGAGAGAGAGAGAGAGAGAGAGAGAGAGAGAGAGAGAGAGAGAGAGAGAGAGGAAGGGCATACGCGAGCCCACTGCATAGCACATCTTCTCTTCGTGCCCGGTGCCACAAAGTACTGCAAAAAGACACTGGTGTGTCATTGTACGGTGGTTAGAGTTAGACCTGAGAATCCGAGCAGCAGCAAGGAGCAGCAAGCCTCGCAGAAAGTCCTTTTTTGTGCCTTAATGAAATCAAGAAAATGCCTTTGTTGTTCCTGTTGCCATTTCTTTCGTAAGGGTAAGCAAGCATACTGTCCAAAAAAAAAAAAGAAAAAAGGGTGGGGGAAAGTCAAAGGTTCCGCGGGCAAAAAAGAATGTTTTGAGAAAGGAGAGAGAACGAGTGAGCTATAGGGCCTCGCGTAAATGGCGGTCTGGACAAAGGATTAATATTGGTGCTCCGCTCCGACCTTAACGGAAGTGGCGCTCCGATGGGCCGGCCGGCCGGCCAGCCCAGGCCAGCCCAGGCCAGCCCCCTCGTTGGCCATAAACCTAGCCCTCCACTTTCAGCGTCTCCCAAACTAGAGACTGTCTGTTCAGAGACAGGGCACGCTGCAGGAAGTAGGGGGCGCCGGGCCGGCCGGACCATTCCTATCGAAACTTAACGTAACTTGCTCAGCCCGACTGTCCAGTGAAAGGCCTGTTGGAGTCCAGGAGTCCAGGCCCTGGCCTCCAGGACTTGCGTCTCGAATCTCGTCCCCGGTGTGCGCCGATCTGCTATAAAGTGCGTTCGTTTCCTAGACGAGGCCCCGCAGCAGGCGGAATCCGAGCGCTGCTTTCGTCGCTCTGTCTCTCTCGCACTCATGGGGCGTCCCCTAAGGGTGCGAGAGAGACAGAGCGACGGCATCAGTGTGCACCCGCAGGCGACTTGGCTGCTGCCGACCGTCAGCGGGCGGCTAGGCCGGCTAGGCCTGCCAAGTCACCTGCCGGGTTCAATGACTCAACACGTTGGATCACGGGCAATGACGGCGTTGGCGAGCCGGCCACTCGTCGCTGGTTAGCCGCTACAGTGGTGTGTGTGTGTGTGTGTGCGAAGCGGCCGTTTTCAATCTCCAATCGAATCCAATGTTGGAAAATTGCTCCAAATCACACGGAAAAAAATCATTTGTCGGGGTGATC
Source organism: Stenchaetothrips biformis (assembly GCA_030522485.1). Lineage (NCBI taxonomy): Eukaryota > Metazoa > Arthropoda > Insecta > Thysanoptera > Thripidae > Stenchaetothrips > Stenchaetothrips biformis. The sequence goes on along the minus strand of CM060102.1, from coordinate 1,317,323 downwards.
ATCTTTGTTCGATAGGCTGAATTCGATACTGCAGTCGAAAAGTCGATATCTTCGGCCGAAAGCTGGTTGCTACTGATCTGGAGTTTGTTGTCCTCTGACGAGTGGCCGATCGTAACAACAGGTATCGACTTTTCAATTGCAGCTATCGAATTCAGCCTATCGAACAAAGCTGATCACCAGAACAAAAGATTTTTTCCCCGTGCGAATCAACTTTGTAAATTTCACATTTTTGCTGGAGAAATGCTCCAGGCCTGGAGAAACGCTCCAGGGCAGACAAATGCCTAACCCAATGTAACCCAGTCCCAACCAACAAGGCTCGATCACTTGGCACCCGACTACGCCGAAGCTTCGCTACCGATAGCCGATACCGTCTGCCGCTGCGTCGGGTGCGTCGACCACTGCCACTTTACAGCCCATTGAGTGCCGCGGAGGCTGGCTGGGCCGAGTGATACGTATACTACCGCGTCACACACAGCCCGCGGCCCCCGCTCCCAGCAGCGCTCTCTGTTCTCTGAGATAGCCGTTTAGATCGCCAAGCGGACTGCCCCGGCCCGGCGCGAGCCACTGGCTCTCGCAGTGCTGTGCGTGTGTGTGTGTGCGAGTGATTGAAAATGCGTTTGTGTATGTGCGTGCGCGCACGCGAACTTTGGCGGTGCTCCGCGCTGTACAGTGGGCCAGAAGACTAGCGAAGGCGGCGCCAAAACTCCGGACGCGTTTTGAGCTGCGGTGTCGCTAAATGGGGCTCGAACCGAACGTGTGACCCCACCAATGGATTCCTCGTTCGGAGCGCAACCCATTGGCGGGGTCACACGTTCGGTTCGAGTCCCATTTAGCGAGTCTGGAGCCCACAAACGAGTCCTGCCCACTGTGCGCTGGGCGGGCTGGACGGCGTCATGGCTGCTTTGGATTGAACTGAGCGGTAGGTGGTGCCTCTGGCGTGTCCGGTCCCGGCGGCGGTCCCTCGGGGCGACCCGGGGCCCCCGCGAGCAGGGCCGCGAGACGCCGCCGGAACACTGCGATGCCGAGAGTCGCTCTGTCTCTCTCGCACTCGCGGGCCGCTCCGTGTGGGTGCGAGAGAGACAGCGCGACGACTCTCGGAATCAGTCTAGCTGGACGCGGCCAAGACGTGTGTGGGGTTGCCTTCCGCCGCGACACTTCCACATCCACTTTCACCGTTGGTCGCCGCCGATCGCACGAGACGAGAAGAAGGAATGGAGGGAGGGGGGGGGGGACTGACCGACGCGGACGCGCCTAGTCTGCGCAGCGCGGCATCAGGTTCCGTTCAAGGATGTAGCCCCTGTCCACTCCGACCCGCTGGGCTCCAGGACGACCGAGGAGGACCGAGGCGGGGACCTTTTACGTGCCACTTCGTCGGTAGAGCGTTTCCGCTAATGAATAAAACTATCGACTCAGATGTGTGTCGCGTTTTCGTCCGTTTCAATTCATACAAAATGCGAAATGACTCATAAAAATAAATTTAAAAAAAAAAAATTTAAAAAAAATATTATCACTTGAAAACTCGAAAAACCGAGAAAAGAATGGACAGTATAAAATTAATCCTTCCTCGCAATCCAACATAAACTAAAGAAAAGTAAAATTTGTTTTAAAAAAAAAATCTATACATGTACTGTATATATTTTGTTGTTGTCTGCGTTGATTTTGTTTGTGAATCCCCGGTCTTTCTCGCAAAGCTTACCGAGCTTGTTACCCGGGTGCCCCCTCTGGGTCTCGCCGACAGGTCCCGTCCCGCCCCGCCCCGTCCCGCCCCGCCCCACCCCGCCCCGCCCCGCCCCGCCCCGTCCCGCCCCGCAACGACATATCGCGGGGCCGGATCCTCCCACGCACTCGCGGGCTTTTCTGCTTTTTCCGCGGCGGGGTCGGCAAAGGGAAAAGAAGATGCCGAGAAGGGGGAGGGGGGGGGAAGGCGATGAGGAGGACGCAGAGAAAAGGAAAGGAAAGTTACCCACAACGGCAGGGCGGCAGGGCCAGCACTGGCATGGCGCGCCGCCGCGCCGTCGGGCAAAGATAAGAGGTATAGGACACAGTAGTGGGCGCTGCAGGCCTCAGGGTCAGGGTGTGCGCGCGCGCGCACACACACACACACACACACACACACACACACACACACACACACACACGTTCAAGCAGGTGGCCGCGTTCACGCACACATCGCTGCGACAAACGTGTGCGCACCAATTCCTTTAATTGTCCCAATTACTCCGCTCATCTTGACGGCGGCCCACGGGCCCACGGACGCACTTCTGGCTGGGGACTCAAACGCCGGCGGCCGAGGGAGCCACCACTCGGGTCAGGAGTATTCGCACTATTACCGATTACCAGTGATTACCTAAATTATTCTCACTTTAAAAGACTTTAAAATTTTGGCCAGCTCAGAGAGAGAGGGAGAGAGAGGGGGTGGGGGGAGGAGGCCGTGGACAGCGCAATGCTCCATCGATGCGCCATTCAAGGCGTTCCACCTGACTGTGTGCGTGTGTGTGTGTCAGTGTGTGTGCGCTCACGCTGGGCGCCTCTACCGAATAGGCCATACTATTAACCTCGGCCACTGAGACAATCCATGGCGATGCGAGCCCACTGGAGTTAGTTCGTTTGTTCGGTCTCGTTGATTCAACACTACGACACTTCTGCACTGTTTTCTCTGGGCAGTCTCATGGATGGCGGATTTTTCTTTTGTGAAAATCTGAGCCGCCAGGACGGTGAGAGGAACGGATTGCTGCGCTGGACCGCCGTAGTGCCGCCGGAGTGAAACCAGGAAGGCTCCAAACTCAGCGACAGTGGCAGTACGGACAGCGCGGACTCGGACGCACGCCGCGGCTGCCGCGGCACAGCAGCGCTTCCAGGGGGTTTTGCCCTGGAATGCTCGCCTCTGGCGGCCTCTCGCGAGAGACAGGCCACAGTGGGCTAGAAGACCAGCGCAAGCGGTCAAACCTTCAGACGTGTTTCGAGCTCCAGAGTCGCTTAACAGGACTCGAACCGAGCTTGTTACCCCACCAATCGATTCCTCTTTCGGAGAGCAATCGATTGGTGGGGTCACACGGTCCGTTCGAGTCTTGTTTAGCGACTCTAGAGCTCAAAACGCGTCTAGAATTTTGGCCGCCTGCGCCGGTCTTCAGGCCCACTGTGCAGGCGAAGAGAAGAATGCGCAGCTACCAGACACCATCCGACCAAAGAGGGAAGGAGGGGGGGGAGGGGGGGAGGGCTCCCGAACACGGCGAGGCTCTGCATCACGCGGGGCAGCGGCGCGCCGGACAGCCAGCGGTCGGATTTGCCCGATATCTCCATCGAGTGAAATTCCAGCTCGCCGCAAGGCACAGGGGCTGTCACTCTGTGGCGAAGGAAACTAAAAAAAATAAATCGCGGTCCGTTTTTAACGCCTGCTGGGTTGCGACAGAACGCTTTCCGGAAGACAGCAATTAGGTGACCTGGAGGAACCTCTGGGACTAGAAATAATTCTGGATTCTGAAAGTGTCCAGGTTCGACGGCGCACAGTGGGCCAGAGGACCGGTGGAGGCGGTAAAAGCTCAAGACGCGTTTTGAACTCCAGAGTCGCTAAATGGGACGAACCAAATGTGTGACACCGCCAATGGATTGCTCTCCCTCCACTGCGCGGCGCCGTGTGCTGACCGTGTGCTGTCTCCGTGTTGCGCAGGTGGCCGTGCTGCTGGCGCTGGCGGCGAGCCTGGCCGTGCTCGTCGAGGCCCACAACCACAACCGGCACCCCGGCCGGCCCTCCCGCCACGTCAAGCGCCACCTCGAGGAGTTCCTGGAGCCGCCGCCGCCGCCGCCGGGCGGCGTGGTCCGCAGCCGGCGCGGCTACATGCCCCCAGGGGGGCCGCCCCCTGGCCCCGCCCCCGCGCCGCCCAGCAGCCCCTCGCTCAGCCTAGGGGAGCGCATCGCGCGGTGGTTCTACGCAGGGCCTAACGACGGACCCGGGGGCCCCGGCAAGACGCACGGCAACAAGGCGCCGCCGCCCCCGCAGCCGCCCACCATGGTGGGACTGTCGCCGCCCCCGCCCCCCGGGCAGCACTCCCCGCCCCACGCGCCGCCCCCGGACGCCATGCCGCACACCGCGGAGGCCGTGGCGTTGATGGAGCAGAGGCCGCCGCCCCCACAGCCCCTACAGCCCCCACAGCCTCCACAGCCCCCACAGCCCCCACAGCCTCCACAGCCCTCCCAGGACCAGCACGCCAGCGGCACAGAGCACCACGCGCAGGGCTACCACGGCGGCGGCGGCGGTTACCATGGCAACCAGGGCGGCTACCAGCAGCACCCCGTGCTGATGCCGCAGTCGTACACGCGCTCCACGGACTGCAACCCGTGCAACAACGTGCCCTGGATCCCCATGTCGCGCGCGCACGCGACGGCCAACAGCAACACGCCGCAGGACAGCTACGGGCCGCCGGCCGCGGGCGAGGCGTGGGGACAGGCGTCCGACGCGGTGCCGCTGGCGCACGCGCCCATTCCCTTCCCCGCGCTGCACAAGGGACCCCTGCCGCCGGTGTTCGCGGCCGAGGACTTCACGCGCGTGCCGCCGGAGCCGCCCGCGCACCCCGTCGGCCTGCGCGACCACCTGGTGCCGCCCACGCCGGAGCACGACTCGGTGGTGTTCACCATCAACGAGGAGCAGCGCGCCGAGCACGAGCACGCCGAGCCCAGCAGCAACGACCTCGGCGGCGAGGGCGAGGTGAAGGCCGCGCCGGACCAGCTGCACCAGGGCACCCTGCAGCACCACCACGCGCTGCAGCACCACGTGTCCGGCCACTCGCAGCACAACGTGCCGCACTTCCAGCACCACGTGCCGCACCACGTGCCGCCGCCCGCCAACGCCGTGCCCGACCAGGTGCCGTACAGCGCGGCCAAGGGCGGTGCCGGCGGCGTGGAGCTGGTGCAGAGCGTGCCCATCGCGTCGTACCTCGCCTCCATCGAGTACCCCATGACGTTCATCCAGTCGCCGCTCATCGAGATCCCCGTCAAGAGCGTGGCCGTGCCGCACGGCTTCGTGGCGCCGCAGCACTACCAGGTGGTGGCGCCCACGCCGCTCAGCGCTGCCAGCCAGCACGTGGACGTGCACCAGACCCACGCCGGCGCGCTGCCCCTGCAGGGCGAGCCCCACCAGCCCGGCCAGGGCGACCAGCTCGGCTACGCGCAGCAAGCGCAGCCCAGCCACGCCCCCAGGCTGGCCGACTCGGCCTCGGCGCCTTCCGCCGCCATCCAGCACCACAACCTGCCGCCGTGCCGCCACTACGCTGCGCTGGCCGCCGCCGCCGCCGCCGCGCAGGCCGGCAGCAACAACAACCAGTACGCTGCGCACCACGACGACGCCGCCACGGCCAACTCGCACACCTCGCACGCGTACGCGCAGGAGCTGGCGCACTTCGAGAGCCAGAAGGTAGGCGCCACCGCCGCGCCGAGCAACTACCGCCTGCTGGAGGACGGCGCCACTGCCAGCTCGGCGGCGTCCTCGTGGCCGTCCACGTCCGCCGCGCCGCCCACCGCGGCCTGGGACGCGTCCGCCGCCGCCACCGTCACCGCCAACGGCGCCAGCGGCTACTCCGCCCCCAGCGCGCCCTCGGGCCCCGCCGCCCCCGCCGCCCCCGCCGCCCCCAGCAAGGGCTCCAAGAAGACCAAGCAGATCCAGATCATCGTGCCCTACACCATCGACAAGGAGAGCGGTCAGGTAAGGGAGAAGGCTGAACAGTTTTGAGCGTTTACCGGAAGAACGACGCAGGCGGCCAAGACGCGTTTCGAGCTCCAGAGTCGCTAACCAGGTGTGACCCCACCAATAGATTCCTCTTTCGGAGAGCAATCCATTGGTCGGGTCAGACGTTCGGTTCGAGTCCCATGTAGCGACTCTGCAGTTCAAAACCCGTCCGGGATCTTGACCGGTCTTCCGGCCCACTGCGAGACGGACTCTTCAGTGTTGTCTGATGGTTGTCCGTGTGCAGGTGCGGCTGCACAGCGAGCTGATGCCTGACGAGCTGTCCGGCGCGGGCGCCGAGTCGGAGGGCGTCATCTCGTACACGCCGCCGCCAGACCTGCCGCCCTCCGCGCTGCCGTCCGGCCTCGAGGCCCTGGTGCAGCAGACGGCCAGGAAGGTGCCGCACGCCCCCAGCCACCACCAGCCCCAGGCCCAGGAGTCCGTGGTCGTGGCCGAGCTGAGCCCCACGCCCTGGCACGACGGCCCCCAGCAGGACAAGGCCGTCAGCGTGGCCGACCCCTTCGCCGGCCTGCAGCACATCCTGGCCACGGACCTGCGCTCCCTGCTGCGCAACGAGGAGGACTCGGTGGACCGGCTGCGCCTGCAGAAGAACATCGACAACTGGACGGCGCAGGTGAGAGAACTTCGAGGAAACTTGAGGGGACTCAAGAACACTAGGGTGCAAACTGTTCTAAACGGCACTGGTAAAATTAAAGCGTTGCACTGTGCTTAGTCAAGCCTGAAGTTACGCTTGGGAACGTTATGCTTGAAATGAATCATAAGTACACAAGAAATTTCCATATGCATTTAGATAGGGGAAATCTTGGCGGATGAACCTGTTACGCTTGAAAACAGAGGGTAACACTACGCTTTAGTTTTACCAGTGAGTGCCCCCCCCCCCAAACAACTTTTGGATCACGACGATTTGCGTCTCATCTGCCTCCAGGAGTACTCCTCCCTGAAGGCGACGCGGGACACGGAGGCACAGGAGGCCAACCCCGGCGTGGTGACCTTCAACTTGACGTCCACCACGGCGTCGGTCGGCACCTCCACCTCGGCGTCCTCGTCAGCCTCGTCGGCGGCGTCCTCCGTCCACGGCAAGCTCAACCCGTCCAAGAACATCCCCAAGGAGTACCTGACGACGACGCCGCTGTCCGCGTCGCCCAGCACGACGCCGGCGCCGACGGCCAGGTCGACGCCGCGACGCAAGGTCGCCGAGCCCACCAAGCGGCCCGCCAAGATCCACCACGTGCGGAAGAACGCGACCCGGGACGACCGGAAGACGAAGAACGGGTGGACGCTGGTGGACAACCTGGTGGTACCCGGGCCCAGCACCACCGCGACGACCGCCACCACCGCCGCCGCCACGCCCGACAACCACCGGTCGGAGCAGACCCGCGCGCCTTGGGAGCAGCTGCAGGTGTCCATCTCCCCGCTCACCAGGGAGAAGGTAGGCAGCGGGCACGACCCAGAGGGTGAGTGCGGCAATGCTCGCAGATGTTCACACCCCGTCTCTTTCCAGGTGTACGTGGTGACGCCGCTGACCCCGGCCAATGGCGAGGCCACGACGCCGAGCCCCACGGCCGCGGCGTCCACCAGTGCGGGCACCACGAGCGCGGACGCCAGCAAGCACGTCAACATCAATGACCTGAGCCCGTTCCGCAAGTGGATGGACGTGCCCAGCACCACGCCGTCCCCCGCGCCGCCGGCGTCTTCGTCCACGCAGCACACGCGGCCGCGGTTCTCCATCCGTCCCACGCCCGGCTGGCCCAAGCCCAGGCCGCACGGCTTCAGGAGCACGCAGCCCGCGGCCACCAGCGCGGCCACCAGCGCGGCCACCAGCGCCGCCCCGACCGCAGAGCGCCTGGCGTCCACAGGTGGGCAACCCATCCGACGCGGGCTGCGAGCCAACCCCTGCCCCGCGGCGGCTGGACCACGCCAACGTTCCACTTTTGCAATTTTTGCAATTCACGTAATTTTTTTTTATCTCTTGCCGTTGACGAGATAACAGAACGTTAATTACAAAAGTGTAATGTTTGCGTGCCCTACTCTGCTCCTGTCCTATTTCACAACGGGCTTGGACATCGGCGACGTGATAGTGAAACTGCAACCCCTCTGTGCTGCAGGCTCCGAGACAACACCCACACCCGTCACCGACAAGGTCACCAAGTCCTCCCGCGCCACGCCGCGAGGCTTCGCCGTCGAGACCATCTCCGGCCACTCCAAGGTATAAACGAAGAATCTATTGGGAGGGTCACACGTTCGGATCGAGTCCTGTTTGGCGATTTCTCAATTTCTGCATTCTTTTGGGCAGGTGTTCACCGCCACCACGTCGACGTGGTCCAAGAACAAGAAGGCGGTGGACTCGGACGCCAAGAAGAGCACGACGGCCAAGCCGACGACGGCGAGCGCCGGCAGCAGGACGACGCGCGCGCTCAAGCTGGCCGAGGACGCCGCCGAGGACAAGGCGGAGGCCGTGACGGCGGCCCCCGGCAACGCGCTGGGCAGCCACCGCGTCGACCTGAGCGACATCGACGCCGAGGCGAGCGCCAGCGTGCTGCACCGCCACGTCGCGCAGCTCACGCCGCTCGGCGCCGCCGTCCTCAAGGCCACCACCACGGAGCACCCGACGTCCTCCGTGACGCCCGGCAGCAGCGCCGCCGATGACGTCACCACGGAGACGCCCCTCGTGCCCGGCCCCGAGATCGTCATCGTGGAGAGCCGGAGGGAAGCCACCACGGCCGCCACCACGGCCGCCACCACGGCCGCCACCACGACCGTCACCACGCCGGAGACGACCGAGGCCAGCACCACGGCGTTGGACGCCTCCACGACGGCGGGCTTCACGGCATCCGCCGTCGTGACCGAGGCCACGCGGACGACACGCACCGTCAAGACCATCGGCCGGCGGCCGGACGGCTCGCGCTACATCCTCACGGACGAGGAGGCCAAGCAGCAGAACGGTCTGGCGGCGCAGCGCACCAAGCTGCAGGTGAGGCCCGGCTACCTGGATCCCACTGTGGGCGAGTGGAGGTGGGCAAAATACCGGACGCGTTTTGAGCTCCAGACACGCTTGATGGAACTCGACTGTGACTCCACCAATGGATTGCTCCCAGAACGAGGAATCCATTGGTGGGGTCACGTTCGAGTTCGACTCTGGAGATCAGAACGCGCGTCTGGAATTTCAGCCAGCTGCGCCGCGGTCATCTGGCCCACTGTGGATCCCTCACCGTCTCGTCGTGCCTCTTTTTACCCAACGCTCCGTCTGTTGCAGGCCATCACCACCCCCAAGAAGTACGAGTCGCCGCCGCCGCGCCCCAAGGCCCCGAAGCAGGCCGCCGCCGAGGCCCTGCTCCGCCGCAAGCCAAGCCGACGGCCGCCCCACCTCGTCATGACCCCCGACAGGGGCTCCTACCTCTGGAACTTCTCTGAGTTCTCCGGCACGTCCCACGAGGACATGGTGGAGGACGACATGACCGCCATCAAGGGCGCCGTCGTCGAGCTCAAGAAGGAGTCGACGCCGGCGGTGTCCGAAGCGGTGTCGGCCTCGGCGTCGTCCTCGGCGTTGACCTCGGAGACGACGTCGACGACACCAGCGGCCTCCTCGACGTCACCGCCGGCCAGCAGTACCATCGCCACGCCGGCGGTGTCGGCGGCGTGAGAGGCGTGCTGCAGCGGGCTGCGTGGCGCTGTCCGCCTACAAGCGCGGCAAGACACCGACGGACAGCCGCTGGACGACGCCCACGGCGCTGTCGCGGGGGATGCCAGGCCATCAACGACGGGACGGGACTTCCGCCTCGACTAAATTATTATCGCTCAGGGGAACTTCACCCAACCCAGTCCGAATACCGGGCCGAATTTATCAGAGACACACATAGGGCAGGTGCTCGTTTCAACAGGTCAGAAAAGTGTATTTTCATCTGCTCTACAAAAAAGGGGCGGGTGGTGTATTGAGATTGAAAAAAATAACAGTGGTATGACTTTTTTTTGTTGGAAAAACTTATTTAAGAAACAAGCTAATATAATACTCTTCCTTGAAAAGAATTTTTGATTACATTAATTAGTAAGTTATTTCGAAGATGGTTCTATTACAAAGACGAAAAAATGTAGATAATAATAATTTACCTTATTTATCACATTTGTGTGGTTTCCTTGCTTATTGTAGGTAACAAGCAAGTGAAAACTCCTGCTGTACCTTCAAGACTGATTGGACCGTTTTAAGTTATTTATACGTATTGTTAGTCATGACAAATGGAGACACCACAATGAGGGGAGCTCTGTGAAATAGGTGGGTTCAACATTAAGTAATAATTTTTTTATTTGCCTGGTTTGAAAAAATTCAAGACAAGGGTGAATTAGTTGCTATCTCTAACATTGGCCTCACAAAAAGCTTTCTTGAAATTTGAAATCGACCCACCTTTAAGCTGATTGATAGTTATTCGTAAATTTCTCCTTTGTCAAAGAGACATAAATTAATTCTTCCTTTCCTTCACTTTTCTATAAGTAATATTGAATGTCCTGTTTCAGAATACTCTTGTAAATACCAATTATCAGTCATGAACCAAAAAAGAGGAAAACGAGAGGGTGTCTTGTCAAGCGTATTTTCTCTGCGGTATTGTTTAAAAGTGCTTTTTCATTTTGCTGAAATACTGTCACACTTTCCCTTTGTGTTTATAGAAACAATATCATGTATGTGGTACCTGATGTACAGTAGCTCGGGTATCCGGAGCAAAGGGATTGAGGACACATAATACAATGTAAATATGACCGAAATTAGTGTTTAAGAAAATTTTAGTGCCCAAGCGTGTCAGAAACTTGCCCATAGCTGGATTTGTTGTGTACAAAGGAAATAATTCATGTCCTCTTGCCCATGCGGCTAAAGGCCTTCTAAGCTGCGGGCTTAAAAATTAAACAGCTTTGCTCTTGCTCATACTGCACAACCTTTTCCTGATTGTGTACATACGAAAGAAATTTGTTAGATTAAGTGTGGTCTATCTTATTGCCATAAATTATGCATGTGTGTGTGAGTGTGTGAGTGCGTGAGTGCGTGCATGAAGCGTCTTACTATGATCCGTGATCTACTATGCGTGTTTGAGCTGGATGATGAAGCAAATAGTGATTCAATAAATTAAACATATCTCAACTACGAGCATATTTAGATTTGATTCCTTTAACACATTAAAAGGCATCGACAAATATTCAGGCCAGGAAACAGAATTTGCATTTAATAAATCAGGATGATCAGTTGTACATTAATATCACATACATATTAAACTGTAAAATTCGACATTTTCATTGCATTTATGATTTTATTTCACTGCATCTTTCAGCGCGAATTTTGGCCATCCTCTGAATGGATTTTTGAGCAGCATTGTGAATCTTTGAATCAAGGTTATCTGAAAGTGACAAAGAAATTAATAATAATTTACCCTCAAATTTGGGGGGAAAAAAGGTTAAGAGAAAAACTTACAAATTTTGTGTTGACCTTGCATTGGAAAGCGTACAGGCAATGCCAAAGGATCTTCACAAATGAAAACAAATGGAGAATCACTTTCTCCTTCTGGATACCTTTGACGATACTCCTCTTGAGCTAAGCAATCAGTTACTGTGACACAGCCAAGCAAACATCCAGTAGGATAATGATCAGGGAAACGGATGTTCTGATCTGATAGACACAAGAAAATTTAACAATCCCATTATAAATAATTTTAAAAATTAAAATACAGAAGATATAGTAAAAATTGGCTTTTGTTCTGATGGCTTACCTCCCCGTAGAAGACTAATTGCCTTTTCATAGGATTTGATTTCCTGCATATCAGGCTCTTTGGCAGCTGCAGCAATCCAGAGCCGCCCTCTATGAGCAGAATACCAGTTTCGACCTTCATGGCTGTAAGGTTTCAATCACACTACTTTATACAAATTATGAAACTCCTAAGATTTTGGTAGTCAAACTAAAGAGGAACTTACAGCTTTATTCCTAGAATCAAAAGAGAAGCCCAAGGCTGATGCATACTAAGACAACGTCCAGAATCCGTCATTTCAAGGAATTCTTTGTCTTGAACACGATTGGACTGAGGGAAGTTCCTGTTGCCTTCAGGGGATGGAGAGCGTCTCCAAGGTAAATTTTCCATAACAGATCCTTGAAACTGGAAACATTATAAAGTGAGCTCGATTGAAATGTGTCATGCAATCAGTAACATTCAAAATAAAGTGCCATACAGTTAATTCTGGGAACTCTATTCCAGGATCCATGAGACCAGCATTGCCACCACTTAAATGGAATTCTTTCAGGGCTTTCCTGTTCTCTTCCTCATTAATTATTTCAGTGTAAATTTGCTCTTCAACTAGTTGACGTCCTGAAACAGAATGATGCAACAGATAAGATGAGATAATCAATCAAAATTGTCTACAGTGTTTAAAACTGTTTTTCAAAGAAACCTGCAAAATCAAGGGTAAAGCGAGCATCCCTTCTAGAAGCATGCTTGCGAGCTCGTTCAGCATCTTCCTGGCTCTTTAATTTTTGACGTTCTGTCTCTGAGAGCCAAACTGAACTAGATGAGTAATAATCACTCTCATCATCAATCACTTTAGTACGCCGCTCACTGGAGAAAATAAAAGCAACAGATCTTTCGTAGAATTTTAAGATAGACGATTTTAAAATCAATGTAAGAAAATACTGTACCTAGTACGGTCGTATTCCAACAAACGGTTCCGTTGGGCTACAGCGGCATCAACGTCTGATGGCTTACCCTGACTCATGAGCTTCTTCAAGAGACCTTCTGACTGCCTTGAGTTCCTTTGAAGAACTTTCATGGCTTCAGGTGAACAAACCTGTTAGACAAACAAACAGAATGCAATTTGTTGACCAAAATTTGAGGGACCCTTAAGATTAGTAGAGTAATAAATTCTGTCGACACAAACCAGATTATCACAGAAGAAGCACGGCCCCGCACCCTCTTGCTCACAAACAATGCGGCCACATTTAACACAGTTGTTGACTAACTTGTGCTTAGTTGCTTGACACTCACAAGCATGTCGCCCTGAAATACTTTAATCAATTAATCCTTTAGGCTACCAGATCAAAATAGGGCAGTTTAAATCCAAGCTCCTACCTTTCAGTAAAATGGTATCTTTATTTTGGCCTTCTTGAGAATACAGGTTTACAAATTTTGGACGTTTTTTGTTGCCAGGTGCACTAGCCTCAGGTTCTTCCTACAACAGCAAAATTATAAATTGTAAAAGGAACCTAAACACTACAATAAAAGGATATTCCAAGCAACTGACCATTGAGGGTGGTGCGGATATCTGATCATCACGATTCATTTGCGCAGCAGGCTTTGATCCTGATTTCTTCCCCTTTCCCTTTTTGTCTGAGTTGCCAATGAAATAAACTTCTTCATTTTGGGATTTTTTATAACCCACTGGCTGAGACTGACCACCAGAATTAGGAGAGCCTCAAGACAGACAAGACGTAAGGTTAATGACGTAAACTAAAACATAATATTTGAAGCTATTTCTTTGTTGATGGTACATACCTTTGAGACGGCTCAGAAGACTGTCATAAAACAGCTTATGCTGACGGTTGTCTAAGTTCAGTAGTGATCGGCAGTAATCTTCTAGGTCTTGTCTTGATTTCATAGAAACTATGTACCTGGAAGATTTTGAAAAGAGAGAGGAAAAAGAGGCAATTTGTAAAAAATAGTAATTTTGGACCAAGTAATAATGCCCTAATAGAAGAAAGATGAAATGATGACACAACAAGTGTACAGACCCAACCATTTCCTGTGGGACCTCAAAGCCCAAAACTTGCGACAACTGGTCATGTATCCATTCAGTCGTTGACTTATCACCCATATTTACTCCACCGATAATATTCTGTGAAAATGATGTAGAGTTCAACCAAAATACACAAAACACCTGGGTAGAAAAGCTAAAAAGTAAGTTGTTAGCAGACAGTGGGGGAACGGTTTGAAATCTGGTAAAGACACTGGATGACAGTAACCAATTTAGATGAGTAAGAGACCGAAAAGAATGAAGTTCTTAAATACGATGACACGTCTGTTACACATTCATGAAGATTAGTTCATAAATCAGAAAATCTTGAAATAACTAACCTTTTGACGTGCAAGAACGAGCCACTGCTGCTGCTTCGATGAATCGACGCCGGTGTTGTTTAGCTCCCTAGTTCCTGTTTTACCCACGCGAGGCGCTAGTGTTTGCCAGTTTTCGTAAAAACGGAATGATTCGCATTCCTTTTCTGTTGTTCCGATATGTGCGCGAGTTGTCAATCATTATCATGCAAGTATGAGTCAGCTTCATCTGGCGAAAAGCAGCTGTCAGCGAATTATTGATCATTTCACAACTTTGCTTTCTGAAGCCACCCAAAAGATGAGCTCCCTCGCCCTATGAGAAACTAATGGTTCTGTTATGTAAATGTGTATTTCCTCATAACTGGTGAAAGTCTTCATAAAATCTCTGAAATTGGACAAATTTACAGAAAAATAAGGAAATAAGCTTAGGCTCGTCCTATTTTGTAAAAAAAACTGCCTTTGAACTTTCTGACTAGGAAAACTTAGAAACTAGAGATTTTGACAGAAGCTAAGCGGAACATAAAATTTCTCATAACAACAAAAACAGCTGTCAATTACAATGACGCAGTAGCATTTGCAGAAGAAAGGACAGACCAGTGTCATACCTATGAAATTCTCACTATTCTCTATCTTCAAAAAAGTAAGTTGATTTTCTTTGGTCCTAAAGTCAAGAATAGTCCTTCTACTTCTTCGATGGGTCACAATTATGTTCTGTTCTGTGCTCATTCTCTTCCAGAGGGGCGTGGAAAAGTTCAAGGCTAGAACGGTCCCTCTATTATTATTTTTTCATGGTTAGCCTAAACACAACACTCACAGCTGATTCTGTTGCTCATGTAAGATAGTTTTCTTTTTGGACAATCTCTCTGTAACTTCCTGATTTGCGTTTTACGTGTAAAAGGTACTCGGTTCGTTTAACGTTGGTTTATTTTGCTGTGGGGACGAAAGTACTGCTTCTGATTGTATGATGGGATACTTTTGGAAGTGACTCAATCAGCCTTGTACCCGAAATGGGTCTTTATTGACAAATCGTGTTAGAGCTTTGTTGGGTGTTCTTCATTTTCTGATTTGAGTACACACTAAGTGTCTCTATTCATCCTTTTTTCTGGGATTTTTGGTGATACAAAATAGTTTTCTTTGTCTGAGGTGTCATTGGTGCAGTAGTGGCTTATCAGTGCAAACTTTTCCATCCTTTTGTTTCAGCCATGATAGCTTGAGTTGCAAATGAAAATTTTCCCCTTTTAATTCTGACAACATCTATTTAAGTCCAATTATTGTCAAAACCTGTTTATGCTATATTGATTAACAGTTGACCAAATTGACATTATGTTACAAAAAAAAATAATTATTTTGTTTTGTAAACAACTTATATTTGCCCATGCATATTCTTAGTTGTTCAACATTCTTTTACTGTCCTCCTCCTCAATAAAATATTATTTATGATTCATTTACAGTCAAAGAAGATAGGTGCATGTATTCAACACCCGTTCTTGTCTATTGTTCTCAGGAAGATGTCAGCTGACTCCCCAAGACGCTCAGGTGGTCGTATGAATCGCCAGGGCGGGGGAGCAGTCTCTGCAAATGGCGGAGGCCTAGTAGTTGCACCGCAACCTGTAACTGACCCGTCCATCATTGACAGTGTCACTGGCTTTATCAATGATGTTGTGCCACAGGTAAAGTCACTGGAGCAATTATGGTGTTTTTGGTCATCCCTTACTGCTTCATTGAAATTTTAAAGTACTCTTGCTTCTTATCTGTTTTCTGTTTTTTGAATTGATAATACCACAACTTCATTTCTGCTTTGGATCAGTGTTGCGTAGCTGAATTTCTTCAACATTTTGTGTGTTGGTGTTGACCTTTCTGTTGTTCCATGTTATAGGCTTACACAAGCACTCTGCCTGGAGATTGTAAGGAAACCATAACATGGGCTCGTTTCGAGTCAGCTGATATCAATGACCCTGCCTTCTTTCCTGACTGCACATCAGATACAGTGCTGCCACTTATTCTTATTTTAGGTTACAATACTGGTGTTCAGGTGATTATATCAGGAATATCATAGTTGACGTTTGCTCAAGACTGAACATTTCATCATCTCATTTGTGTGTTTGTTATTTTTAGGTGTGGGCCATCCCTGCAAATGGGGAAGCAACTCAAGTCCTATCTTGGAGCCAGGGTAGTGTTCGAACTCTTCGTATTCTTCCAAGCCCTCTGTCTAACTTAGCCCGTAACTCTGATCCTTATGCATCAAAGAGACCACTTGTAGCTATTTGTGATAGTGCAGGTCCTGGTCCTCCATTTTGTTCTGTTTGTTTCATTTCCCTTAAAACTGGTGACCAAGTAAGTATTCTTTTATTAATTTTTTTATTCACAGTATTGTAATATCTGCATGCTTACCTCTAAATCTCTTGTGTAATTTATTACAGGTAAAGAGTATCAAATTTAATAAAAACCCTGTTTGTGATGTGTATGCAAATCGTCGATCTGTCATTGTGACATTTCCTGAAAGAATTGCTGTGTTTGATGCTTGTTCTCTGGAAGATCGACTGTTAAGTGTTACCACATGCTACCCAAGTCCTGGCCCGAATGTTAATCCAGTTGCACTTGGCTCCCGATGGCTTGCTTATGCTGAGAAAAAATTGGTAGCATGGCAAAGAAGCTCAGGTGGCGTTGGTGGTAAGAACATAATTGTTTCTGAGTTATTTTGAGACGTTATTATGCCACATAATTATGCATGACCACTTATCCTTTATTAAGGTGGAGGTGCACAGTCATATACAGCGACTGTCTTGCAAGCTGCCCAAACACTTGGGAGGGGTCTTCGTGGATTGAGTGAGTCAGTGGCCAGCAGTTTGACAGGGCCCCGCAATCATGCTGGAGGCTCTATGGGTCTCTTGGGCAGTTCTCCACCGACTGTGAATGGTGTAGATCATAGTTCCCCTGGCATTGTCACTGTGTTGGACCTAGAGGTGAGTTTTTATTTTGCTTAATTAACACGCTTCATGGTATAACATGTTTCCTATTTTGAATTTCATTTTGCAGGCCTCATCAAACAGAAGCAATGGCATGGATGAAGGGCATTCTGGCAATTCAGTTGCAACTGATGCAGTCATTGCTCACTTCATAGCCCACAATGAGGCAATTGTGGCTTTGGAGTTTGACCCCAGTGGAACTTTGTTGCTGACTGCTGATAGACGTGGTCATGATTTTCATGTTTTCCGGCTCCAACCACATCCTAGTGGCTCTTCTTTAGCTGCAGTTCATCATCTCTATGTTTTGCATAGAGGGGATACAACAGCAAAAGTGTGTCTCAACACATAAGCTATGCATTTTACTATGTTCTTAAGTCAGCACTTTAAATGAGACTTTCACTTTTTTAGGTTCAAAATGTGGCCTTCTCCTATGACTCTCGTTGGGTGGCTGTGAGTACAATGCGTGGAACGACACATGTCTTTCCACTTACTCCTTATGGAGGGCCAGTGGGCTTCCGTACTCATGGATCACCACTTGTTGTAAATCGATTGAGCCGCTTCCATCGCAGTGCTGGTCTAAGTGCTGATGGACGAAGTAGCCCAGTGCCCAGTCCAGAATCTCCACCTTGCCTTCCTGCAGGTTAGCTAACCTTTTTCATAAATGCACATTTCTTAAAAAGAAGGACAAAACGAAAGGGGAGAAGTGTGACACTGCCCTTGTTATTTCACAGGACCTCATGCAAATCCTCGTCTACCTCCATACCCACATCCTACGGTCCAATCTCCACTGTCTCAATTGCGCCAGTCGCCCCATCCCCCCCTCCCTCCTGCTGGTGCACTTGACATCTCTCTCAGGGTGTGTGCCACCTTTGCCTCCCCTCGGGCGTGGCTTTTGGATTCCCAAACCACTCATCCCCGTGATGGGCCAAGAGATTCAAGCAAAGTCCTTCGGCGTCCTGTTGACTCATTGTTTGTCATGGCCCACCATGGCAATCTAGTTCAGTATGATTTGGACCCCAAACCAGTTACAGGTAAATACTTTTTTCTTGCGGCTTGGGCTTTGGTGTTATTGTTTTCCTCTTTGATGGTGTGATCTTCCATGGTAGCCGGTCCACGTGAGAAAATCTGCGATGATACCCAGATTGAGTTGGAGGTAGAGGCTAAGGCCCAGTGGCCGCTTCAACGTTCTTCACACTCTGCTGAAGTTCTGCCTCCTCTCTCTCCATCAAACCTCCTGTTGTGTGGCCCAGAGCTAAGGATGCCTCCTGTGGAGTCTGAAAATAATGGTCAGCTGGAAGAGAGGTGGCTTTCACAAGTAAGCTTAGTTTGAGGGATATAATTATATTCAGGCGATTTTACAAGTGGAGCATTAGTTAATACCAACAACTTGTGTTTCAGGTGGAAATTGTTACACATGCTGGTCCCCATCGGCGCCTGTGGATGGGACCCCAGATCACTTTCAAAACTTACACAAATACCACTTCAGGGTAAATTTTTTTATTTGTTCATAATGGTTTTCTGTACGATTTCTTTTTTTTTGGTGATTAATTTACACAATATTTCAGGTCAAATGTGCTGTTGCAAGATGTTGAAGCTGTTGAGGTTGGAACTGTACCTGTGTCTCGACCAGCCCGTTCAAACCCTGTGAACATGCCTTCTGGAGGCAGACCAATTGTTCCAGTTTTGATTGAGTCAGGGTCTGGAAGTACGTCTTTGTTCAATTTTAAACCTGTTTTGTAGTTCAGCGGTCTTGATAACTCCCATTTGTTGTTGCGTTTTATCTTGTTGAGCAGGTAGCTATGAACAGTCACCCCACTTGTTGGAAGTGTACGGAGCTGATTCAGGGGACGCTGAGCACTGGGGAGGTCATGGAGACTCCAGGCTGCGAGAGGATCTAGCTGATGCCATGCTTGAGAGCCCTGGAGCACCCTCAAGAGAGAAAGGTAGGTCTCTTTTGCCTTTGGAGTGGGGACATGTAATTTTTGTAGGTGATATAACGTGTGCAACTAGACATTTTAAAGCCAGGAAAGCATTGCTTGATTCTGTGATTGAGTAAAAATTTCCTTCACTTTCCTAACCTTTTTGGTAAGAATGGTTTCGGAAAATTTTTATTTGTAAATAATTTCTCAATGTTGCAAATATGAATGAACAAGGTGATGTTATATGAAATGTGCTAAATGGAAGAAATGAAGAAAGCAAATTGCATTGGTCCTATAACCAGGGTGGTGTGTGTAACTCACTTATTTTGGTACTTTCACATACATTTCACTCATTTGTTCAATGGGTTGCGCCCCAGTTTGATACTGTTAGCATTTTCTGCTCATAAATCTCTAAAGCAGTACGTAAGTGGGGTCATTCATCCTGAGACCAATCTCCTACATTTGAGAACTTCTCCCATCCATTCCTCTCTTGAAACACAGGCAACACTACGATTACTCTGTTATAATATAGATACTCTTGCTGAGCTGTTAGAGTCCTCAAGCTCAGTGCTGTACCTTGCATATGTTTTCCTGGATAAGTTTGTATTGGATATTTGTTGGTTTAATGCTTCTTAATGATTGCCTTGTCCTCAAGAGCTCCTCTGTGTTTATTTCAACTGACCACTTTCCAAATTAATTTTAGTTATTACCTTGCTGCCTGCTTTTAAGTGACCTTGGTGTTTTATTAATTTCTTTGTAATGCAGCTTCCTTATGATCAATTCGATATGTGAAGTGGAGCTCTGTGAGGGTTGGGTACAATTGAATTGTTCAAAAATTCACATCTAAATTAGCGTAAGATTAGCCTTTTATTTTGTTTCACTAGTTTTGCTTTGTAGAACTCCACCTATTCTATTAATGTGCTTTATCCTATTCTGTACATATTGTCATCTCCATTCTATACCATCATATTTATTGTCCATTCTGTCTTCCCCCTTGCCCGTTCCTATCAAATTATTTTGTCCTTATATTGCTCTTAAGGCGCCTGAAAATGACTGATAACATAAGAGATTCTAACTCCAGTGTTTTCTTTAAAGGGTGCTTATTTTATTGCCCAATCTACTTTCAATTAACTCAGTTGAATCTATCTCTAGAACTGTTGTGACAATCAGTCTAAAATTCCTCGCTCATACTCCTACCTACCCCTACCTCAATATTCCACCCAAGGTCAGAGGATGGTGATGGAATGGTTATTAAGTCAAGGTTGAAATTACTCTGGAGTTTGAGTTTGATTTCATTCTTATTGGGCCAGTCTCGTGTCTTTATATGCATGCCTGATGGCATGAGGTATCTCAATTTACGGTGGTGGTGGTACCTTGGTGATACATTTATTTATTAATACATTTTCCTTTCTGAGAAAGAAAAGAGGAAGAGAATAAGCCAGAGTGAGTGGCTCAGTACAGAACCCTTTTGTGCTGCAGCTTGCGTTTGCTAGTTTTTCTTCCAGGCAGCAGCAATAGATGCATGTGTGTTTTGTCAGATAATGAAGTTTGCATATTTGGTGTACAGCCCAAAAATTTTCACCATGCATGTGGTTCTCCTGTATCAATTTGATTTCCTACAGTTATCTATTGGTTGAAGGGCTATTGCTCTCTGTATTGACTTTTGCTATTTGTGAAATATTTTTTGGCCAAACACCGTCTTATAATTTTCATGTGTGTAATGTTTCGCACTGTGTTGGTGTTTTTGGCTTTAATTTCACCTATCTTCAAAACAGATAATTTGCACTAATACTTTAAAACGCTTGAGCTTCCCCTATTTTCCCCTCAAATTACACTCTTATTTGAGTGTGATCAACTTTATTTTTTATTCTGCGTTTTTTTTTTCCCCTGTGACTTTGCAAAAAAAAAAAAAAATTTATGTTAGGGTACCCTGACCGATTTGATTGACAGCGGCAGAAATGTAACGAGAAGGTGGTTTACTCTGGCTTATTTTCTTTTCTTTTTTTCTTTCGTAGGGAAAAGAAGATACTGTGGTCTTGTAGGAGGAGAAGGAGGTGGTGGAGATGGAGGAGGAGAAGGAGGCAGTGATGGGCTGGGGGAGGGAAGGGGGAGAGGTAGGGTCAGCCCCAGGGCTAGTCCTATCCGCCGAGTGGTGAACCCTGGTGGGGCTGAGATCACGGTCAAGTCCAGTGCTGAGGCAAGCCTCCATCTCATCGAGGAGGCCGACTCGAGTTTGGACCTCAGCCAAAGCCTTGGCCAGTCCGGCCAAAGCCTCGGCCTGGCAGAATCCCACTGGGAGGCGATTGCAATCCCTGCCTCTGCGCCCCTGATCCCCGTCCCCCTGGACCACCTAGACTCCGATCCCCGCGACCCAAGGGTCCCCTCCCAGATGACGCGACAACTCGTCACCACCATTGCTGCCTCCAGACTTCAGAGGCTGCCTGTCGAGCTGGCTCAGAACTCGCAGCCACTCAAACCATCCAAGTCGTCTGAGCCTGCTCAGGAAACTCCACCAATGCAAGCTCATCCGTTAAAATCAGCTAAGCCAACAGGAGACAAGGTACAGAAGCCTTCCGAGGATCTGAAAGAAAGTGTTGCCTCAGAAGTGAAACTCAGGTTTGTTGAGATAGGTCCTAAAGGTGCAGTGGAGGAATCTATTGTCGAGAGAGAATTAGGAGGTAGGAAGAAATATAAGGGTAAGGGTGGAGTTGGGGTTAGTTACAAAAAAGGGGCCACTCCTGAGAGGGAGATGCAGTGCCAGAAAGAAGGCAGTGTGGAAAAGGATGTTGAAACTGACAGGGTTCCCAATAATGTGGAATCACTTTTAACTCGCAAAAAGGGCAGAAGGGGAAAAGAATCCGTGAGGGAAGTGGAACCATTATCCAATAGTGAAAGTAACGTTGAACTTGTAAATGCAAATCAGAATGAAGAGACTTCATCTCTCACAACGGATTCCCACAAATCTGATGAAACATCCAAAAGTTTTGAAGAGGTTGAAGTGGCAGAGGTGGCTGAAACGGCTTTAGGCAGAAAGGGCAAACACACAGTATTTCTTCAAGAATATTCTCCAGATGAAATTGTGAAACGTTCACCTAAAGCAGCTAACAGAAAATCACCATCCCCGCAGAAAGAAATGCCAGAAACTAAGAATACAGAGAGGTTGTTCGTGTCACCTGAAATAATCCCAGGAGATGATGTTCCCATGTCAACATCATCAAAGAGGACTAAAAAGAAGTCCTTGAGGGAAAGTTTGAAAAATGATATGATCGATGTGGAACTTATTGAAGGTAAAGATCATAACTGCTTGAGCCAGGTTGAAACTTGTGACTGTATTGCTGTTGTACCTTTGGTTGTGGAGGATGTCACTCAAGCTGAGGTAAATGAAGGTGAAGGGGTTTCACAATCAACCTACGATGCTTATAAAGGGACCGAGGCAGAAGTGGTAGTTGATGTAGAAGTTAAGAAATCTGGTAGAAAGAAAGATTTCTCCCCTGAGAAGCATATCAGTGATCAAACCCTTTCTGCCATAGAATCTCCTAAACCTGTGTCACAAACTAAAACATCTTCCAAGAACAGTAAAAAATTGTCAAAATCTAGGCAAAACTCTCATGAGGAATCACCAATCAAAGACACATACAAGCCAGTAAGCCATGTTAGTGAAGTAATCAGTGATGTGCCATGTAAAGGTTCAAAGAAAGCTGCAAAGATGGAGAAGGCAGAGGCAGAAGTGCCTGTTGAACTGTCCTGTGTGTCAGAAAGTAAAGAAAGTGCTGCTTCTGGAAAAACTAAGAGAGGCCCTAAGTCAAAAGACAGTGAAAATACTGTCAATAAGACTGAACATATTGAAGCATGCCAGGGCGAGGAAGAAAATTCTGTCTATGATTACATATCCTGTGCAATTGAAGATAAAAGCAGTGAGCCTACTTTACAAGTTGAAGTCCGAGAGGATTCATTTGACCAGGCACCTGTGGTTGAAGCCATAGTTTTTGACTCCCCTGTTAAAGTGCCAGTTAAAAATGGAAAGAAAAGCTCAAAACTCTTAAAAGTTAAGTCTGATGACCCTGAAATCAAGAACACCAAACCACAGCTTGAAAGTGTCAAAAGTGTCTCTTCTTCTGAAACAACGGTCTCCAATGTTTGGAGTAATCAAAGCAATGTGAATCACGTAGATGATTCTGATATGTTCCCAGCACTGCCAAGCAAAGCCTCAAAGAAAGGATGGGTTAACCTGTCTGACGATTCTTCAAAGATTGATGACAAATGTCCGATAACTGATAAGGTAAAGTCTGAAAAAGGCACCATAGGTTTGAGTAACTCAGCAGAAGTTTTAGAGGTTTCCAAGCCTAAAAGAGGTTGGGAGTTGCCTAGTTCTATCAACTCTCATGAAATGGATATTGAAAAGCTCACATTTGAGGACTTAGAAGCAATTGTAGATGCTGCATGCAAAGAAGAAGAAACAAAGACAGACGAAAATTGCCTGAAAGAAAACAAAAAGGGGAAAAAGAGTGATCCCAATGTCTCTAGTTCTCCAAAGACCAAAGGGAAAGAAAATGTTGTGGAGGAAATTATTGGTGGAGGAGAAGATACTGTTGAAATCATTGAAGTACCAAAGCCAGCAGAAGAGCCTGTCAAAGTTCCTGAAAAACCACTTTCCACCCCTAACAGAAGTTCAAAAGCTCACAGGAAGAAAAGGCGGTAGTCATTATTACATTCTTCCTGTAGAGTTCATCTCGTAAATTTGCCAATTTATTCAATGTTCATTATTGACACTCTAGCAGTTACAATAAAAGTCAGCATCTTCTGCACTGCCTCTTTTGGGTAAAATAAAAATAAATTGGCCTATTGTAATTGCACAATGCCCTATATATGTGTCTACTAGATTGTTCAAAGTGGTCCTTTTCTTCATTACTTTTAAATGGGTTTTAATTAAATGGTTTTTGTTGTAGTGCTAGTGGTAAGATATGAAAGCTTAAATAGAGTCAATTCTGTTGACTACAATTTGACAATCTGCTTAGCGTCCTCCTATTTTTATTATTTGACGAAACCAACTTTAGATATTGAACTTCTGCTTTACTTTTGTGTTCCCATTTCCTTAATGGCCCTAAATATAGATGGTCTTAGTTTAGTGTCAGGGGTCAAGAGTCCTAGGTGTGGCCTTTGTACAATCATGTGCAGAGAGACGGAAACAAATTTCCCACCCTCAATAACTCTGGAATAAAGTATTAAGTGCTCATTTTGTTTGGGACCTCATATCAAAGAAATTTCTTAAGAATTTAGGACTTAATAATTCTTACATTTTGCTTTACCTCCATGTATGGTAATTTTTTTTAAAGTAGAGATTTTTCTCTGACCATGTGATTTTTTTCTTCTTACCTTGTTAGTATTTTGAAACAGAACGTGATCAAGATCTCATGCATGTTCTTGTGCATCGTTTGTTGGTAATTGGTTCTGTAAAGGTGGACTGCGTTTGGTTTATCCCCATTGTTGTAACAGGGTTGTAGGCATATAAGCGGAACAATGGTTACTGTGTCATGAAACCATTCTATTCTTATGACTTCTTGGATGAAGTTAGAGAGACCAGAGAAATCAGTGTTTGATCAGAACGAAGACTGGGTAGGCAAAAATGTAAGTCTATAAGGGTTAACAAAGATTCAGAGGTCGGTTCTTTCAAGCCATTTTATGTCAGACTCTTTGATTATTTGTACACTACTTTTTAATGGACTGTATATTTCCTCTTAATCATGCTTTGTGAGATAATTTTGTGTAGATTATAAAGCTAAATCCCAGAAAAATAATCTTATCAGAAAGAAGAAAAAAGTTTATTTTCTTAATTATAGTATTATAGCTGTACTGAAGCAATTTGCTTTCTATCTTTGTGTTCATGTTATATTCTATTTACTCTGTTAAATGTTTTGTAAATACCTCTATGATTTTCAAGGAACTCCCATTGCAATCTGCATTTTGTCTTGTCAGCAGTGGTGTCATTAGTTCAGGCACATCTGTTTAATGTGCCTCTCAGATCTTATGTGTCTGGTTTTCTGAATGTCCCAGCAGTATTCTTTAGTTTGGAGTAACATTTCATTCTTTGCAATTTTTCATGTGAGAGGCCAAAACAGGAGAGAGGGCAATGAGTTTCATTTTGTGTGCAGAAATTTGGGAGGAAATAGGGGGGGATTAAATTAAGTTGGTTTTTGCCAACATTGGGGCTGATTTTATCACTTGTTGCCTTCCTTCTAGGCGGTTTGGTCCAAAATAGAACGAGAATGTGAAGGTCATGGCACCACACTCGCCACACATTTGCCAAGATTTGTCGAAATGTTTATACTTTTCACCTTGTGTTCAATCTCAGAAAATTACTGACCAGACACACTCAAGGGCATGAAGTTCACAGTATTAAAAAAAACCAAAAAAAAACTGAATAATCTTCATGCCACAGAGTTGCTTTCCATGAAAGCAGTGTGCTACTTTCATCTCCACAAGTTTTGTGGCTGTACATTTAAATGAAATAAGATTTGTATACTTTTATTGATTTTGGTGATAGAACTAAGTACAGTGCTATAATGTCATCCCTGTATGGTTTTTGCCATCTGTTTAAAGAAGTAAGAAGGCTCTTGACCATCAATTTGATCAGCTGTTGCTTTCTGTTCTCCATTTCATAAAACACAAAAATACGGTCCATCTTTCAA
Source organism: Stenchaetothrips biformis (assembly GCA_030522485.1). Classification (NCBI taxonomy): domain Eukaryota; kingdom Metazoa; phylum Arthropoda; class Insecta; order Thysanoptera; family Thripidae; genus Stenchaetothrips; species Stenchaetothrips biformis. The sequence continues at coordinate 1,291,946 of CM060102.1, read as the reverse complement.
TGAGTATGTCATTATTGTATCTATCTTCATTGTCTCCATAGCTAATGACTATGAAGGGTGGAATAGGGGTTTTAATGTTTGTGTTTTACAGAATTGTTGTAATGGTGACTAATTTTTCTTGATAGCAGTTCAATACTGTTATGATTAAACTTTTAAAAAAATCAAGTGCATATGTCGCCACCATAAGTGTGGACTGTGTGCGACTTAATTATAATTTATTTTCAGTCATTGGAGATTTGTTGATTGTGTAATAGATAAGCAGTCTTCAGGTAGGAAGATTTTTCTTTCAGACTGTGTTTAGCCAAAGAAATGTAAAAGCTAAGAAAAAAATATTAAAATCTCAAAAGCCAATAAACATGCATGCTCTCATGATCCATTTATCATGATATACTGGTATATTGGGGTTTCTCATTATTTTTGTTTTGGTGCACTAACTTATTTCTATGATATTATTGTGCAACATGCCATTTTCTACTTATTATTTTACTTGGTAATGCTGGTGTGAGAATACTGTAGGAAAGGAATAACCCTATCCTACTCAAAACAAACAAAACTCTTTTTCGCATGCCCTACCTATAAGATTACCATTAGCTTGTCATTGAGTGTGTTTACTTTTCTGTTTGTTGCTGTTTTTGGCATGCTTCGTTGTTGCAGGAAGTCGTAACTGAGAAAAGATCTTACAGAAAAGTAATTTATTTTGCTTGGCTTATGATGGTTTTAATGTTTTAGAAATCTGCCTTCATGCCAATTACATAAAGACGGCTGGGTTCAAACAGTGCTAATCGTGCTTTAAAAACATTCAACTGAACCATGGTTGCCAGCAACAAGGCTGTTTGAATTTCCTCTTCGTTCTTTGTGAAATTGGCATAAGTTTTATTTGAGTTCCTGAATTTTGTTGTGTCATGGTTGTGTTCAACTTTACACTTTCTTCAAAGTGGAAAGTGCTTATTTTAAGAGCTTAGCAAAATGCAAAGCCAAAAGAAGAAAAAAAAAACCTGTTACCTAGTTACATCATGCATGTCGAAGAATGGGATACAGTTAATGCAAGGTATAAGATCTAATGTATCGTAAGAATGTGATAAGTGGTGAGAAAATCCTGCCGTAATATCAGACAGGCATGTGAATAACACCTCAGCACAACCACTGTTGTTTCTTGGTGCATTTCTGTATTGATACAGATTATCTTGTATTTTTGCTCATCTTCTAAGAACTTCGAGAGCTCTTTTTGAGTTCATTCACCCAGTATTTTTTACATAGAGGAAATTTATTTCCTGGTAAGACTCTGGAATTATAACTCCATTGTCTGTCACATTTAGCACTTAGGGTTGGATCACCAAGATGAGATTTCATAGTAAGGATTGAAATTATTTTCGTGTATTTGGGTAAATTTTGTCAGACTTGCTTAATTTAATTAACTCTATGCAATAAAGGTTTTAGTGTTGTAGTTCATTTTAGGTGTTAGTTTGTCTGTAATACTTATAGCAAAGTAAACATTTAGAAAACAATAATTCGAAATGGCACCTAGAACCTGGTGCCATATGACACCACATCTCTTTGAATTGAATTCTCCTATAATGCCCTTTTCAAGCTGTTTCATTTCTGATGGATTTTAATGTTTTTGGCCTTGATTGTGTTTCAATGTGATCCCTTCCCAAATTAAAACATAGGCCTACTTTGCATATTTTTCATCCTTGTGTTCACTTCTAAACCTGGCTGGGTATGTACCATATCTTTTGAGGGATACTGTCATCATAAGAGATGGGTGCCCTTTCCTCGTGCTGTCACAGTGAGCATTGATATTTCAACATTATACTGTATTATTGTTAATAACGAAGTTTAGCACAGTTATCTCCAGTTTGTGGCAACTTTCAAGGCACATGATCCACCCACCCTTATATCAATCAATTTTTTTTTGTCCAAAGCAAAATTTGTGTAAACAGAATTTTTGATCAAACATTGCCAAATTGATTCAGATGTGTCTGCATAGTGACATTCTTGTATGTGTGAACCTGGATTTGTGTTGTACACTATATGCAAATACATTTATTTTTATATTCAAAGACTCATCTCTTTTTGTACCAAGTCCCAATCTACATTATTCATGATGGTTTGTAGATTATTTAGATACTCTTCTTTTGGAAGAATAAGTACTATTGTTGTTTTTTATTTTAAACTATTCTAAGGATACTGCCACAGCCAACACATCAAAAGACACAAATTCTTCTCTCCTTCTGCTGTTCCATTAATAACATTATAGGGTTCAATCACAACTCAAGTAAGATTTTATGATGAGGGCAGGTCACAACACAAAAGGCTACAATTTATTTTTGTTTGTTTTCTTCTAGGAGGGTGCCAATCACTCGCGAGCTGTTCTGATCTGAGCTCCAGCAGCCTCAGTTCGGCAAGTCGCAGTTCGCCTCCACAGTCCCCCTCACCCCCGTTTTCTTCAGACAATGTTCTTGTTTTTCCCAGCGATTCTGCCTAGAGGCTGCACTTACTGGTGCGTGTAGTTGGGAGAGGGAAATTGTCACATAGTGGTTGAGTAACCTCGGAGGAAGTACATCACTTTATTAATATCTCTTTAGGACAGTAAAGAGCAGAATTGTTTATATAAACTAAACTTTCGAGGATCCCAATGATTGATACAATCACTTTATTTTATGCTATAGTACCTGGGTTGAGTACACAACCATCTCAAAATTTTAGTGAGATCAACGGTAGTTATTTTTTATATATTATGTGCAATGCACCAAAGTAGTTTAATTTTTTTTTTTTTAATCGAAACCTTATATGCTGTAGAGGGTATTTTCCTCATAGTTGATGGGGTCGCTTTTCTTAACTAGTGTTTTCCTCTCTTTGTTGGATTTGGAAATGCTTTATGTCAAATCAACTATAAAAGAATTATTTTGGATGACTTCTACTCGGTTTATAAATATGTGGGCTTCTTCCCAATCTGTTTTTATACAAGATGTTATTGAATATTTTATATTGTTTGAGAAAAACTGATATCTCTTCAATTGCATTGTTGAACAGTTATATAGTTTGATTTATGTGTTTTATGGTAGTCTCATGGGTGGTTCTCAACATGAATGTGCAGAGAATTGATCTGGATTAGAGATCCAACTAAGCCAACTCAGGGAGCAGTTTTCTCATTACATTGGCATTGAGAAAGATTAACTTAGCTCTTAGAACTGGGTCATTATTGGTTGTAGAGTTTCACAGGGTTATAAAGCCATACTTACTAGCTGCAGTCAAAAACGGGAAATTTTTATTTTCCCTAGTTCTTATGGCATGGACTGAAAGTGGTGTGATGTGTGACTCTACAATATAAATTTGCCTTTGCACATTCAGGGATGCTTAATGTTGCCAAGTTTCTGAATATTTGTCTTTCAAGTAATTTCTTGACTAATTACTGTGCGGAAAGTGATATGGGTTGTGAAGTACATGATTCAAACCCTCCAGTCTTAGAAATAGCCCATGGATTTGTTGAGAAAATATTTGTTGATATTGCTTCTGTTCCTGAACTGGAAGCGTATTTATTATGCATTTTGTTTGTTTTTTGATAATTTTTGCAGTCAGTTTTGTGTGTGAAAATAACAAAGTTAGAGTAATCTTACTTTTATGATGTAAGCTGTCTGCAGTGTGTAGATATTCAAGAAGGTTACCAGCGTTCAGTATTTTGAAAGAAACTAAATGATACAGTCACATGACCCACATGTATGGATTGGCAAAAGGACCTTTAAATAGAATTCCTGTACACATCTAATGCAATTTGGTTGGAGTATGAGTATGTCAGCTAGCTGTGGTGACCTTCATCTTACGCTGGAGGCCCTTTCATGATTTCTGTAGCGGTGTAAGTATGTGTAAGATTTCCTTATGTTTAATTTTGAGCAATGGTCAGTTGCGTTTTGTTACATATTTTTTAGAATTCTTTGGAAAAAAGAAAACAAGTTTTTTCTTTTTTTTTTAGTTAATTGTACTTGAGCATGACTCAGTAGTTTCAGAATCTAAGATATTGAGCTTAGGTATGATCATCTAAGAGGTAATTATCTTAAAACATGCATGCACTGTTGGTAACAGCTGCATTACTGTAAACGAGACCTAATGACCTCCTCTTGAAAATCCTACATCTGATGAGACAAATAGAAGCAGACTTGACAATTTTGATACAATGTTATCTTTGTTAAAAACCCATGTGCTCCGATAAAATGGGCATGCCCATTTATTACATGATTTGAAATAAATGTTATTCATGCATGAAATATTTTTATTTATTTCCTAGAACTACTACTCTGTTACCAGAGGCTGTGGACATGGACATTACACAACAAGGACCCTCTCTTTGGACACACTCATTTAAATCACAGAGCCAGGACTGGCGACCAATCACAAAAACTTCACTCACCACACACCTCTTTTGTTTACCCTCAAAAACGTTATTGAAGGCCAGGAGACTACACAATTATTGAAACATCACTTCCAAAATTCAGCATATGTGTAAAAATACACTCCAGACAAAACCTTGGTAATTAACAAGCACTGATTCAATAAGTCAACTATCACTACTAACAGCTTTTTTACTTAACATTAGGTTTAATAAAGCTACTTGGTATCTATCAAAATCACAATTTTCTTTTATCATTATAGTAATAATAATGTGTGAACCAACAAGAAAAAGCTATGAGGAAAGAAAAAGAGAATTAATGAGAGTAAAAATATAACTGTTTGACTAGAAAACTAGGGTCTTTTCTGAAATCACTGATTGCACAAATAATTTTTTTTCCCCAAAAAAAAAGTTCTAGTAAAGAGATCCTTTATCTTCTGGATATAAAAAGTAAAATATCAACAGGACCGAGACTTGTCCTCCACTGTTTTTCTGTATGACGTATAAGTTGTGTTGCTGCCAGACCATACATTAGGCATGGTATACCTGTAATGAAAGCAGAGGCTTCATTAATCATGTAATAACAGAAATTATGCCAGAGTAACTTTAACTAGATTGAATATCTTACACAAGGTTTGCAATTTTAATAATTCTCATAAAAAGATTTTCCAAGGAAAGATTCCTGAACGGGTCTCTTCGAACAATGATACTTGATATAGGGATAACAACCTGTGCGTAAAATATGATAATTTGATTTGCCTACAGTCCAATTAAAATGTGAAAGACCCCATTGATCATCCTGAACACTTTTATATTTAACAAAAATATGATGTCCAAGGAGGCTCGTTACACTGCTGGAGATAGCAAGTGAGAACTTCTGATGCACTGGGTCGGGTTGCATTTAGAGCGGACATGATGAGTTAATCGATGAGAGGAAAGTCTTACAATAAGAGCTCTTCCAGGAGTGGGAGACAGCAACATTATGCCTGAATGGACAAAGAAATAGGTATGTTAATACATTTGTCAACCAGTACCTGATATGGCACAGAAAAACAACCGATGAGCAAACATAAAATTAAGAAGTTTACAATACACTTTAAATGAAACAGAGTACACTGATGAGACACTGCCTAATATTTTAGAATAAGCTACATACCGAAAATAAATCAAGTGGAGTTATTTGGTATGACATTGAAGTCTGAAAACATGACAGCATTCCAGTCGTATCAGGAGTTCATCAAACTGTCAAACGTATTGCCGTAGTACGTCACAGAGGCGTTAGATGCACAAGCAACGGGCAAAATTAAAAGGTTTTCATGTTTAAAAAGAGGAATGGCGTCTTTCACTTGGGCACAACCAAACTAGGGAGGACGTTTGTGTACAGCAGTGTGTACGTAAAGTGACTGTTGACTCTAAGCAGAAGCATTAGCAGCAGAACAACTTTAAAGGCAGGCTGCTGAGCAAGATGAAGTGACAATAACATTATTATTACGGTCAATAAAGCCGACAAGAAATAATTTCAGAAACAAGTGTCCAGGCGTCCAGGCACAACACCCACTTAAGCGCCTTGCAGACTCCAAGTAAACAACCTTGCATTCTTCCTTTATTCTCCTTTTCACCTCCCACCTGTTGGCGGAAGTGGATTTGCAGGTTATGTCGTTCAAAACACAAAGATTAATTTTGTTTTTTGTCTCTCTCTCTACCCATTCTACGCCTATCGCAGTCAAATTTCGGAAAACGTAGTGAGAAACGTGTTTGAAGAGGGCATTAAAGCTTCAATAATGAGTGAAACTGAAGTTCGGCCCCTGTGAACAGGTGAATATTCAGGTGCGTCCTCGGAGGTGGGGGGGAACAAGTGTCTGAAAAAAAGAAAATAAACAACTACGTCATGTCCGGTGTCTGTATGTGTATTACAGTGAACGTACTCCCGATGTATTTATAGAGCTAATTTGAATGTTAGTGAATGTTAGGGACCGCTTCGTGAGTGATTGCGTGTACGTGTGAAGTCGAGGATGTGAAACATACTACGTTTGAGGTGAGTATCTGGGCGGCAGACGTGGGTTGGCGCAGGCTTGGGCCGTTGTAGGCCTACAACAAGACCAGCAACAGAGCCTGAGTTTTCTTACGTACTACCTAAAGGTTAGGTTTACTCGTCGACCCACATTTTTTACAGCTAAATTTGTATCTTGATATTTAGCCACTTTGCAGCGTACTTTCGTCTCGTAGTTGAGAGATTTTTAACTGCACAGTTGTCACCTAGTGTGTTTAAATGCTCTGTTTTTGGAATGTTGCTCAATTTCTGCTTAAGTGCCTTAACATATCACCTGTTGATCATTTCTAAGTTTAATTGCCTTTTGAGAATTTTAGAGTAGTTTTTTAAGATGCAGGCCTCATGCATGGTTCTCTCTGAGAGTTTTGCCTTGGCTACGTTGATCTACAGAGGTCTTTGAAAGAAATTGTAAAAGTAGTATTAGATCAGATCTCGCCTAATGCATTGTTTACAATGTCTTTTTAGTCAAAACTATTAATGAAAAGGATGGGAAAATTCAGAGCTGTCCCATGCATGATCTGACTATCTTTTCATAGCAACAATGCAATGTAGACCAACAACCTTTAGTTGTCCAATTCTGTGATAAAATGTTTCAAGTTTAAACCATGCGATTGGATTGATGCTTTTTGAGTCCTTTTGTTGTTGTGATCCTAGCAGCTCTTTATCAGTGTTAATGCTATCGCTAGTTTTACTCATTCACTTTACTTGCTGAATTTTTGTTAAATACGCATGCACCATTTTAGTTTTGTCAGCATTGCGTTTGTTTGCTGTTGTAGACGCTGTAGTGTTTTGCATGGAACTGCTGCAAAGGGTGTGATGCCCTACTAAGGATTCTCTACAAGATAACTGCCAATCCAAATCCTTCAAAATGGACAAGCATGATGTCCGTTTTGCACCATTCTCCTCAGGTAAGTCCGGACCTCGAACAATTCTGAGCAAGCTGGCATGTCGTTGAGCGCAGCTGTTGTTGCCACCTGCTCTGTCCCTTACCTACCCCAAATTTCTCGTTGGGCAGTACAAACAACTTCCTTTTGCGTACGGAACAAAGTTCTGTGTGTGTCGGATCCTCCATTCCATTCAGGAAGCCACATGATGACCCGGTGGGAACCGAGGAGGGAGGGAGGGCGGGAGAAGCCTTTAAAGAAATGTAGGCCGGGAGGGAAGGCGAGGCAATACAAAAGAACGAAGATGAGCGAAGGGAGTGAAAGATAAGTGGAGGGAAGAACTGCTCTATGGTTCTAGCCTCTCTGGACTCCGGTGGAGAAAGGGGGGCGGGGGATGGGGGAGCGGATAATGGAGCGGGATAAAAATTTGAGCAGCGCGTCTTGGGGGGGTAAGAAACGGGAGGGGGGAGGAAGCAACGAGGCAAAACACGGCGCTGGGGGTGGGGGTGGGGCCGTGGGGGGCGGCAAGCGCCAGGCTGCGCAGGCTAGTGTGGCCACCCCCTAAGGCGCCACCCCCACCCCGGCGGCCCAGCCACCCCCAGCCGCCCCCACCGCGGGCCTGCACGGCCGTGTTGCGGGGAGGGGGTGGCTGGCTGGTCCTAGGACTCACGGGCAGGGCGGGCCGCGGCAGCCGCTGCCCGCAGGCAGGGGTGCTCCGGTGGGCAGTAGCCTGCAGTCCTTGCGGGGCTGAGCCGTCGGTGCGGAGCCAGGGCAGCCAGGCCAGCCAGGGCCCGTCTCAGCGCCGCAGGCTCGGAGCGTGGACCGCGGAGCACGCCCTGTAGGCCCGCAGCGCGCCTGTAGGCCGGCCGCGCCAACCACCCCGCCCCGCACTAGGTGAGCAGCACGCCGAGGGTGGAGTCCTATAGGACTCTAGCTGAGGTAAGCCAGCCGAGGGCCTTTGCTCCACCCCGCCAGTTCCCCCCCCCCCCGCCACAGTGGGCCAGAAAACCGGTAGAGGCGGTCAAAATCCAGGACAAAATCCAGGATGTGTTTTGAGCTCCAGAGTCGCTAAAACGGGACTAGAACCGAACGTGGTGACCCCCTGGCCAATGGAATTGGGCCCTCACCCAAACCGCCGGTCGAAAAAGATTTTTTTTTTTTTTTTATTTTTTTTTTTTTTTTTCTTCAAATTGACTTGTTTCGCCCTGGGAAAACGTTATGGTTTTGCCGTGGGAAACCGGGTCGAGGCTTGTTAGTTTTGGGGTGGCATGCACCTGGGCAGGTCCGCGGCCCGCCCGTGCCCGGCCCTGGAAGCCACCCCCGATTCCCCGCTCCTCCGGTTCCATGTTTTTGGGTCTCCCCCTGCAAAATAGGCCCCCAAAGCCACGGCCGATCGGGTTTTTCCCCCCCTCCCCCCCCCCCTCGCTTTCCCCCTGTGGAAAATTGGCACAATGTGTAATCCCAGTGTACCAGGAGGCCGAGTGTGGCGAAAGGGGGGTGGGTGGGTGCGCGGGTTTGCCCTGCAAGGGGGGCGACAAAGCACGCAACGGCAACAATGGCCCCCTGCCAGCCCCTGGGCCTTGTCCCCTTGTCCACTGGTCCCTGCCGAGCCCCACTGCCCCTGCCCCTGGCCCCCTTGCCCTTCGCCAGCGCCCACGGCCCGGGGCCCCCCGCGGCCACCTGCGCGCGGCTTCCATTGAACGGCCCTTAATGACAACCCTGGTTAGGCTCCCCCGGACCTCCCGAGTCCCTGTATGAGCCTAAAATTATTTTTGGCGGGGGCCCAACCCCTGGTGCCCTGGGGGAAAAAGGGAAGGGGGGTGGGGGGCCGGGGAAACAGTGGGGGAACCACCAGCGGAGGTGGGGGGTGGTGAACAGTGGAGTGGAAACCGGGAGGGGGTGGAAAGCAGTCCGACGACGTCCCCACCCAAAATTAGAAAACGAGACCGGCTTCGATCGCGGTCCCCTGTCCATTTTCCATCCACGCAAGTCGGGTTTCGACACTGGTCCGATTGGGACTGGCCCCCCCTGGCCCCTTTTTCTCCACCATATTTTAGATACGCGGCCGGCCGAAACGGGCATGGGGAAAACTCGGCGTCCCACGCGGGCGAGGAAAATAAGTTTTGGAAGGGGCCGGAAACTTTGGCGGGAAGACCCTAACCTGCGGCGCTCTGCTTTTGCCTCGGCCTTTGCCATCCTGACGCTCCCTTTTTGCCTCCCGCCCTCCAATTTTTTCATAACGAAAAACCTTGCCCCTCCAAACGTTGCCCACCCTTGGGGTTCCCCCTTCTCCCATCTCCTCGCTCACTCTCTCTCTCCATCCCAATCTCTCCTCTCGACTCTCCCCCTCTCACCTCTCCTCTCCTTCTCTCACATCTACTCTCTCCCCCCCCTTCTCTCTCTCTCTCTGGACTCTCTCTCTCCCCTCGTCTCCTCCGTCACTCTCTCTCCTCCTCTTCCCCTCTCTCTCTCGCTCTCCCATCCTCCATCCCCTCTCTCTCACTACTCTCACATCTCCCCTCTCTATCTACCCCCCCCCTTCAGCTCTCGTATTCCCTCACTCTCTCTCCTTCTATCTCTCTCACGGATTCACGTCTCTCCTCTCTCTCTCTCTCTCTCTCCTCGCTCTCCTCTCTCCTCTCTCTCTCTCTCTCTCCTCTCTCACTCTCTCTCTCATCTCCTCTCTCTCCTGCCATCATGCCATTGGTCCCCATTGTTCAAGCGCTTCTCACGTGACGCTCTCTCTCTCCACCCCCCTTCCTTCATTTGCAAACCAACGAGCATGCGTCCGAGTGCGCCCATACACCCGCCCGCGCGACCTGCCTTTAGCATTAGACAAGGTGTGTGCGTGTGTGTGTGTGTGTGCGCGCGCGTGTGTGTGGGCGTGTGTGTGTGTGCGTGCGTGCGAGCTTGTGTCCCCACCGCTGCGCGGCGCCATCCGACGGATTCCGGTGCGTAGGGAGGTAAAAAGAAGGGGGGAGGAGGCGAGGCCCGCTTGATTCGACCAAATAATTCATTTCCTCCCCCCTCCCCCCCCGGTTACCTGAAAGTTTGCCCCCATCGACGGAAGCGGCTTTTCCTCTTTTTTTGGGGCGGTGTGGTGGCGGGAGCAGTGCGCGGTAAAAAACGCATAACCGGATGTCCCCAGGAGCTCCCCCTGGAAATCGCCCGATGTCCTTAACTATAGGCATATCACTAAGAAAACCGGGAAGTGTTTTTGCCGTTTGCGCGGTGGCTGGGAGAGGTCTGCCGGCGCCACATGTGGGCCGCTCTGAGGACCTCTATGGATAGCGGTGACCTCAGCAATGACCCCGCGGGGGGGCCGCGGGGGCCGCGGGGCCGCTCGCCGTGCCAGTGGGCCACACTGCAAACCGGGGGAGCGATTTCGCACGTAGCATTCTCGTGAGGAAAACCAACTTTGAAATTACCACCACCATAAGTGACGGTCAAATAATTTTCACCGTGGTCATTTTGCGAGTTGTCCGCGAGTGGTTTATAGTTGTCGGTGTGAAAGCGGACGCCGCCGCCTCGCAAGTTTCTGACAAGTTTTCAACGGGAAAGAAATAAAACGCCAAAATTGAAATAAAGATAAGACTAGCGCGAAACTTGGCACCGACACATTTCAGCGTGTCAATAAGGACGTTCTGAGAAACGGCTTCGCTTTTCTTCCAGCCCAGTCCATAGTCTCTTCTCCCCCCCCCCCCCCAAAAGTAAGACCCCCGGCGTCCCCCGACCCAATCAACACAACAGAGGGCCCCTTCCTCTTTCCTGATTTCCTCAACAGTTGGGGCCCCTTTTTTTTGGACCAGGTCGCGGTCAAAAGTCGCGCCGCGCCGCCTCGCTGCATGAACCGTCGCTGAGCTCTCCCCCCCCCCGACCCCCGGTCCCCCTAACTTTGGCCGACCGCAGCCGCGGTGCAGACGGACGGCCACGCCACGCGAAAAATACCATCCGCTAGCTGTAAGCAGCTTCCGACAAAGTTATTATTCGAAACTTGGGCCGACCCTCCAAGCCAGAGGGCCAGAGGGACAGGGCACAGTGGGCCAGCAGACCTCCAGCTGGCGGCCAAAACTCTAGACGCGTTAGAGCTACAGAGTCGCTACATGGTGACTCGAACCGATCGTGAGACCCCATCGATGGATTGCTCTCCGAACGAGGAATCCATTGGTCGGGTCACACGTTCGGTTCGAGTCCCATTCAGCGACTCCGGAGCTCCAAACCCGCGTTGTTTTCTGCCGCCTGCGCCGGTCGTCTTACGGTCGTCCTGGCCCACCGTGCCGAGCGAGGTCGTGGCGGGTGCCGTGGCCCGGCAACTGAGCGGCGCGCCGCGCGTCGCATTCCAGGGATTTCCACCGTCGGCCGCGTCATGCCACGGCCATTCATCATCCAATATCCGGCTTCCCCCGGCCGCCCCGTCGGTCAGCCCTTTGGTCCTCCCTTTGAGTCCCGTCGCCGAAACAATGCGCCCTTGGCTATGGGTCGTGCCCTGAACACTGTTCGGCAGCCAGTCGGAAAAGAAATGACATTACGGCAACCCGAGTTAGAGGCCACCACTGTGGGCCGGAAACACCGTGATGGCGGTCACACGTTCGGGCGTCAAGTCCCCATTTAGTGACTCTGAAGCTCAAAACGGGTCTAGAGTTAAGGGCCACCCCCGCCTGGTGCTGGTCTCCTGGCCCAACTGTGAGCGCCTGCGCATGGAGGTAGGAGACGCCCGTGTCCTGTTAGGTGGGTGACGCGCGGCACGCGGCACACCTGCAGCGTAAGGACCACAGCGGAGGGGGGGGGGGGGGGGGGGGGGGGGGGGGGGGGGGGGGGGGGGGGGGGGCCTTCCTGGGCCTCCAACAGTGAACGCGCGGCTCCAGGGCCACGGCGACACAAGCGGTCCTCTGTCAAGGACGCGATACCGCAGCACCTCCGTATTTCTCTCTCTCTCTCTCTCTCACTCCAGTCTCCTTCTCTCTCTCGCTCTCTCTCTCACCTCTCCTCTGCTCTCTCTCTCTCCTCTCTCTCTCGTCTCTCTCTCTCTCTCTCTCTCTCTCTCTCTCCAACCCACCCCTTTCAGGCCGCTGCTGCATTAGCGGTGTTTGAAAGTGTTTTTCCTGTCGAGCGTATTCCCCGCGGAGTGCGCGCCATGCTGGAGCAGCAGTGCCGCGCTGCACTGTGGTCAGAATACCGTTGCTCTCCGAACGAGGAATCCATTGGTGGGGTCTCGCGTTCGATTCGAGTCCCAGTTACGTAGCGACTCTGGAGCATGGCGGGATGCGTGGGGTGTGTGCCGGGTCAGGTGCAGGTTTGTTGTCCTCGGTACGCCCCGCCCCGCCCCGCCCCCACCACGCCACGCCCCCGAGGGCTGAGCTTCGCGGTGCATTATTGAGACGGCGGACGCACCCGGCTCGGCGAGGTACACTGCTTTAGCACTGTACGTACTCGCAGAGTCTCGCCCCCCCACCCCCAGGCCATGATGCTGGGCTTTGGAATGTTACAACCCCGACTCCTGCTGGCGCCCCCGCCCCGCACAGTGTGCCAGAAGACCGCGGCCCAGTCGTGCAACTCGTCTAGAGTTTTCGGCTTGCCTGCCTGCGATCTGCGCCGTCCTTCTGGCCCACTGTGTCCCCCCCCCCCCCCGCTGTGGCTTCCCGGCCGGCGGCGCACAGTGGGTCAGAAGACCCGTTGAGCGGGCCAAAATCCCGGACACGTAGAAGGATCGAAGCTTCCACAGTTGCCTAATGGGACTCGGAACGAACGTGTGACCCCAGCTCAATGGATTCCCCTCGTTCGGAGAGCCAATCCATTGAAGGGTCACACGTTTCAATTCGAGTCCCCATTTAGCGACTCTGGAGCTCGAAACGCGGTCTAGAATTTTGGCCGCCTCAACGGTCTTCTGACACACTGTGCGGCGTCTCGATCGTCCTCGAAGTCCCCGCGGACGGCGGGGCCGGGCAGCGCCGCCGGGCAGTGGTGCGGGCGAGTTGCCGACCCGCCAGGCGCTCCCAGCGTCCGAGTACAGGGCACAGGAATCGGACAGAGAGCGCCGCGACCACGACTCTGCGACCTCGAGAAACCACAGCGTGCGGTTTGGTTTGGCGCGCGCCAACCTTTACGAACGCGGTCCTCAAGTATGGAATTTCATTAGGTTAGCGGCCCCGCTCGGCCAAGCTCCTGCTTCTGCACGTTCCTCAACCCGTCGTCACCTCGTAATAGTACTGCTGCAAGGACGGCGCGCCATGAGGGGCCGCCGGCGCCAGCCTGCAGTGCGTGTGGGGCGGAGCGGCGGGGGGTAGCATATGTCCGTCTGTTCATCTCTCTCCTGCCCGTGTCTGTCTGTCTGTATGTCCTGTGCTGCCTGCCTGCCCGGCGGACGACGGTTCCGGCCTTATCAGCGGGTCGGGCAGCGTCGGTGCTCGCTGATCAAGATTAGGCGATGGGCAGTTGACGGCGCCATGCCGCTGTACCCGCCGCTCCCACGTCGGCCGCGTCCCTCGGCCGCACGCGCGCCCGATCTACCGGGACCCACGGCCGGGGCTCGGCTGCCGCCCCTCCCGGCCGGCCTCCGGCCGGCGCCCTGCGAGGCCTGGCCTAACCTGGCCCGAGGCCGTCAACGCCGTGCTGCTCCAACCGCGTTTCTCGGCGGAACGCCAGCCCGCCGCGGTAGACTAGAGTGGGGGATAACCTGTTTGTCGAGCGAGTGGGCTCCTGTCTGTCTGTGTCACACCTACTTCTACGTACAGTCCAGTCAATCTACAACCTTTCAGGCCGCGTGGGGGGGGGGGGGAAAAAAAATTATTCGCAGTGTCGTGTGCCGCGCGCTGCGCGTTTTGGCGAGTGAATCGTATCAGCGGTATCAATATTGGAGCGGCGTGTCTGTCAGTCCTACTCCCTCCCCCTCCACCCTATCTCTTTTTCTCTCTCTCTCTCTTCTCTCTCTCTCTCTCTCTCCTCTCTCTCTCTCTCTCTCTCTCTCTCTCTCTCTCTCTCTCCCCCCCCCTTGAGGGCCCTGGTTGGGTTGTTTCTACGGGAGCAAATCCCTGTCGTTCGTCGTATCAGAGCCAGATGTGTCTGCCAGGCCATATTTTGTTTTTGTTTTTGTTGTTCATTAAGGCCGGTCTTTTTTTCCCTCGGCAGACCGGCACGCCTGTGCGGTGCTTCAGTGAAGGCAGTTTGTTTGTGTACCCACCCCCGTCGATGAGGCTCCTATTTTGAGACGCGCCCTTTCTCCCGAGGTTTGGATCCCCATGCTGGAGCCATAATGGGGCTGCTGGGCAGGCTCTTCACAGCAGGCAGGCCGGGGTGGACGTTGACTCGCTTTTTTGCCTACGTTGCCTGACGGTGGCGAACCTCCATGACGAGCTGACCTCGCGGATTTTGAACCGGGTTGCTGAAGGCTGACTGAAAGCGCCGTGTCCCCGGTGACCTTGAGTGTGACCTTGTCCCCCGCTGCCGCCTGGGCCTATTGCGGCCGGCCGAAACTCTCAACGCGTTTTTAGCTCCGTAGTCGCTAAGTGGGACTCTATGGAGCTCAAAACGCGTCTAGAGTTTTTGCCGGCCGCGCCGGTTTTTCCGGCCCACTGTGGGGCGTCTGGAGGGAGGGCGGCGTCCGCTGCGTCTTGTAAACACTGTTTGCCGTTGTTGAGGTCCGTTCCCCCTCTGTGTTGGCTTACCTCTCTAGACTAGACTGTGTGGCTCATGGGACTCGAGAAGGTCGCCTCCCCCCCCTCTCCTCCTCCTCCTCCCCCTCCCCCCTCCTCCTCCCCCTTTTCTCCTCGCTCTGCCAACACCTACGTGTGCTGATGTGTACCAACCCCACGGCAACTTTCCTGAAAGGATCTCATTTTCCTCAAGGACATGCTATCTCTTTCTTGCGCGCGCGCACACACACACACACACACACACACACACACACACACACACAGACAAACACACACACCGACACACGCACACACACGTTCACCACCCACATGTGCTCACATACAGGCGCCTTGTCCCGTTCAGTGGTAATTAATTTTCTAAGTGTGACGCCAGGATGGGGTGGCGCGGAGGGGAGGGGGAAGCTTTCAGTCAAATTATTGTCACGGTTTGACGCGTTACACAGGACTGGAGAACAGTCCCACTGTGCTTGCTTGTTGCTTGTGCCTGTCCCTCCCTGTGCTGGAGTGGAGGCCCCGCAAGCCCCTGCCGCAGGGCCTGCTGCTCTGCCTGCGGTGGGGGCGGGGCGGGGCACAGTGGGCCGGAAGACCGGTGGAGGCGGCCTTAACTCTAGACGCTGTTTGAGCTCGAGAGTCGCTGAACACGACTCGAACCGAACGTGTGACCCCACCAATGGGTTCCTCGTTCGGGGAGCGATCCATTGGTGGGGTCACACGTTCGGTTCGAGTCTCATTTCGCGACTCTGGAGCTCAAAACGCGTCCGGGATTTACTGCATCTGGTCCACTGTGACCGGAGCGGGGCTTCGCGGGGGCGGGGAGGCCCCTGAATGCCCTGCCCGGCGGCAGACTGGCTGGCAGCGGTCTCTGATGCCGTCGGTGCCCGTCTCCCTTTGAGCGGAAGAGGAAATATGGCGGGGATGAAAAAAAAAAATGAGTCGGGGTGAAAAAAGATGAGAGAGCATGTCAGCTCGGGAGCGGTGATGGTGATGCGGTGATGCGGATGGGGCGGGCTTTGGATCGCCCCCCCCCCCCTTGCTCCACTGTACAGTGGCGGCGCTGTCAGCGTCGCGACCACCTCCGGGATATTGTCCCGAAACGGGCTTAGCCTCCCAATAACAAAAAAAAAATAAAAAAAAAATAAAAGGCCGAGGAAGTCTCCACTTTTTTCTTGATATACCGATTGACAGAAATAAAAATAAATGTTGAACCATTATACCTAAATGAGTTCACGGACGAATTCTTCCACAACTATCGATGGTTCTCGGAACTCCGTACTCGTTAGCCCTCCAAGGACTCCAAGGACTTCGCCCGCTAATGGCTGCTTTTCGATTTGCGTCCCTCAAGACTCGCTCTCCCCGGCGCCAGCCCGCTCCAGCCTGCGCCACCCCCATCCCTTTCTCGACAGAAAAGTTTGACAAAGTCACCAACACTCGCACAGACAATCACACACACACAAACGCGCGCGCGCCACACACTCTTGCAAAACTCTGTGCTTGTGCTTGTTTGCCTCGAGTGGGGTGGCGGCGGGGCCCACTGGGGCTCACTGGGGCCCCTCGGCGTGCAGTTGGCCGCTTTGTTTGCGGGCGGCCGCGTGGTGCCGCTTGCTGCTGCTAGCGGTCGGGCGGCGGCGCGGTGATCGTCACCACAATCGGTGTGTCTGTGAGCGCCCCCCCCGGGGGGCCCTGCCTCCTCTGTGCCGTCATCAACCACCCCCGGACGTCCCTCTCGGCCCCCTCCGCCCCTCAGCATCCCCCTCGGCGGTGTCCGTGCCGCTGCATTCGATATACGCGTTTGTCTCGCGTTCACAAGCAAGGCTCCGCCACGTGCGTCAGACCGACCTCAAGGCCCCTGCTGCAGCACAGTGGGCCGGTCTTCACTCGCCCCCTCTCGCACGGCGCTAATACTAGCCAACGAAGTGGCCCACCGCGCTACCCAGCGGGGGGCTGCGCGGGGCCAGCTCTGACAGCAGTCCCTCGCGCGCGGGGGTAGCGCCGGCTCGGCTCCAACCTTGGCTCTAACACTGAGGGGTGTGTGTGATGATGGGACCATCGGGAGGAGAGAGAGAGGGAGGGAGAGAGAGAGAGGAGAGAGAGAGAGAGGAGAGAGAGAGAGAGAGAGAGAGACAGAGAAAAGACGAGAGGAGAGATTGCAGCCGAAACGTGGAAGGCAGAAATGACGTGGCCGCCGCGCCGCTCCGCTTCCAGATCAATACAGAGATGTTTGCTGGCCGGGGGGCTGGTGCCTCGCCTCGCGTCGCTCTGTCTCTCTCGCACCCCTATGGGGCCCTATGGGGCGCCACAGAGACGGAGAGGCCCTTTCGGAATGAGTCTGCTTGGCTGCCGGCTGTAGCGGAAGAGCCCGCCGCTCTCATTTCCAGAACTATAGCTCCAGAGCTGGGCCGGCAGACCGCTTCGGGCGGGCAAGACTCCAGGTTTAGTAGGCCGTAACGCTTTTCAACGAAGGAATCTTGGTTCAAATCCTCTCCTTCAGAACACATTTTTTTAATGGGGTGGTTGGAACTTGCACAGTGGGGCTCAATTTTTCGATTTTCGACTGACTGAATATACCGTGCGCGCCCGTTAAGGTTTCTATTGCACGCGTTTATGGGCGTTACTTCGGTTCGGTGTCTGTCTGTCTTTCTGCCGTCCGTCTGTCTGTCCATGGGGTTGGCGTTGATAGCCTCTTGGAGCAGCGAGCGACGCGCTGTGTCGTTCTCTCGGCAAGTGCTACTCAACCCCGCGAAGGGCGCGTCTAATCACCTACCTGCACGAGAGAGAGAGAGAGAGAGAGAGAGAGAGAGAGAGAGAGAGAGAGAGAGAGAGAGAGAGAGAGAGAGAGAGAGAGAGAGAGAGAGAGAGAGAGGGCGAGAGCGCCGGCGCGTGCAACAGCCCTGCAACCCGCCTTCCCGCTGCTCGTCTATTCCCGGCAACGGTGTATCGATCTCTCGACACTCGATCGCCTATCGCCTCGCGCTCCAAGTCGCGCCGAGCACACCTGTTCCTACTCCCTGGCACTGCCTGGCCGCGCCGCCGCGCCGAGCAGTCTCCTGTGAGAGAGAGAGAGAGAGAGAAAGAGAGAGAGAGAGAGAGAGAGTGGAGAGAGAGAGAGAGGAGAGAGAGAGAGAGAGAGAGAGACGGAGAGAGAGAGAGAGAGGAGAGAGAGAGAGAGAGAGAGAGAGAGCACACCACGCCCAACGCCCACACTGCCGCGTTTGCGGCAAGCAAATAAAGAAGACCCTGCTGCGCGCGAGGAGGGGGAAGCTGTCGGCCGTGCCGCGGTGTGGACCAAGCCAACGAGTGTAATGGACGCGACTCTGTCTCTCTCGCACCCTATGGGACCCCTATGGGACCCCTATGGGACGCCTTGCGAGTGCGCCGCCGCCGGCCGACGCCATGATGACGCGGTAACGTGGAGATTGAGTCTTGATCCTTCTCGGAGGCCGGAGTAGCCGGACTGGTCCAAGTCGCCAACGGCCAATGGAGCAAGGGGCGGCTGGAGGGGGGTGGTGGTGGGGGGGCAGCTTCACGCTGCGCCCCTCATACACAATGCCTGGCCGAGCGCGCTGGCTGGCCTTGCCTCGCGGCCTTGCCTGGCCGTGACCCACTGCCACGCGTACAACCCCCCCGTGCCGGCACCACGTGTGGAACGTGCGCGCGCGCACACACACACACACACACACACACACACACACACACACACACACTTGTTCTTGTTGTTCCGCTGGTCCTTATCGTGTTATCGTGTCCTTTGTGACACGTGTCCCTGACGCGGCCTGACACTTCCGACGGTAACTTTGACAGCCCGCGCCGCGCAGGGGCGCACAGTGGGCGACGCAGGTGGCCAAAACTCTCTAGACGCGAAACGATTGGAGAGAAATCGATTGGCTGGTTCATACGTTTGGTTCGAGTCCCATTTAGCGACTCTGGAGCTCAAAACGCGTCCTGGATTTTGACCGCCTCCACCGGTCATCTGGCTGTTCCACTGTGGGGCAGAGGCAGGACAGGGCTGCCACTGACACCTCGTCCCTCGTTCATGGCGTAGCGCGGCGCAGCCTGCCCTCCCAGGGCCCTGCTCTTGTTTGCCACGGCCCTCTTGTTGTTTTTGTTGTTGAACACACCCCTTAACAGCCCCTTTGTTGTTGTTGTTCTCCCCTTTCCCCCCGGGGCCTTGTCGCTGCAGCACCCCGTTGACCTTGTTGCCGCTGTGTTGCAGATGAGTACGGGCAGAGCAACAGTGCCGACGACAGCGACGAGGACGTGATAACGGACTACTTGTCCGCGGCCAGCATGGCGGTGCGAGGCGGGCTGGGGCTCGCCGGGGCCCTCGCGGCCGCGGCGCCCACCCCGCACCCCCCCGCCGGCATGGCCCCCGGAGGGGTGGCGGGCCACCCCCACGGCCTCCACGGCCTCCACGGCGTGGGCCCCGTGCCCGGCCTGGTGCCCATCATCAGCGTCACGCCGCACTCGCCCGCCATGGGTATGGGGCTCGGCATGGGGCTGGGCCCCGGCGTGGGCATGGGCGGCAAGCACTACCCCGTGCTAGGTCAGTGCAAAATTAACTTTGTTCATTTACGTAAAAAAAAAATTATTGGCTTTTATTGAATGTTACGTTAAAAAATTTATTGAAAAAGTTAATTTTTTTTCATATGTGCAGAGGACAACCTGCAACATCTTCATGAGATACACGAATCAATTCAGCAAATGCGAGATCTCAGTGTGCAAGCTTACAACTCACAGGTGAGATTTTGAAATTTAAATTTGTATAGATCTTTTTTACAAAATGGAACGAACTTTTGAAGCTCACTCTTCTTTCTGTTATTTCAGCTGATGCGCTCCAGCCAGTATTCAAGATTAAGCTCTTCCTGTCCATCATTAGCAGTTGACCCGGGTCAGATCCGGATCTCCTGTCCTCTGTTAATTCTTCACCCATTCAAGCACCGAATCTTGGCCTTATTAGCTCGCATATGACTGCCGCATTTAATGATATATTGCATCGTAAAGGTAAAGATTTTTACACTCTCTGACTATTGAGAATCAACTATACGTTTATTTTCCAATTTTATATAACTTTATTATTCATGACTTATGATATTTTGTTTCCTCAAGGTTCAGCCTCTAAAGAGTGGCTTTGGCGTGGTGTTGGTTTTGGCTCTGAGGTATCTAGACGTCGTAGCTGGACTGCCCTTGAGGACCTTTCCAATGGCAAAGTAAAACGGAAATCATCAAGGCAAAGGAGGTACTGTTGTGTTGTTTGTTATGTAACTTTCTTTGAAACATTTGCTTGCCAACACTTCCTAATGTAAATGTTTCTTTTCCAGTATGAGTTTAAGTAGTATGGACTCTGAAGCAGAGGATCCTTTCATAGATGTGCCAGACAGTGGAGGCGGCCTTCTTCTGACTGACGGTACCTCTTGTTCTGGTCCTGGCCATCAAAGTGGCACAACTGTTGGCGGACGAAGAAGTGGAGTTTCCACTCATTCGTTAAATGAAGCTGACTTGCAGGTAAGCCTTTCTGCACTTAATGTAATATGTTGATGGTTTTAGAAATTTTGATGAAGGTTTCTATCAAATTTTTATCTGTTTCTTTAGAATGATTTTGCTAAAATCCAAGCTAAACGTGAAGCAGAATCTCGTCTGATGCCTGCGAGACTGCCTCTTCAAAAGTCTGTGTCTACCCCATCAATAATAGCTGTGCGTGACTTGGCAAGCGCCACAATTCAACATGACGGGGCAGCTCCTGCTATCCAACCGTAAGTACAATGTTTTTAGGAACATAATATTTTAGGTTCATAAAATTTATTACTGAAAATGTAGATGAATAGCATGAAATTACACTTCTGAAATATTTTAACACTTCAAGCTTGCAAAGCATGACATTATAGAGAACAAGTATCAAGTTTGTTGAAGTAAGTTTTCTATTTCATTCATTATGGTTAAGAAATTTAGTTTGTATACTTATTTTTCTTATCTTGTGCTTTTCATTCAATATGACTGTTGCTTTGTTCTGTATTTGTGAAATTTATAATTTTGGAGTGTTATGGCATTTTTTTACTTGTACATTTTACTGATACATCTCATAACCTGGACCAGATGAGTTCCCTTCCAGTATGTTCAAAGATTTTATAACTTGAAAATAACAGTACATGCATACTCTTTTTAATTCTGGGAAAATGTGTATGCAACAACAAAATTACTAACAAAACCAGTTTGTAGTGTAGATATGTACGTTTTGCATCAGAACACTTGATGACCTTCATCTGTTCATTCTGATAGCAGCACTGTAATGAAACGATTGTTGCATGGTTTATCTTACCTTCCCTGACTGAAGAGTCCAGATTTCTTTTCTTACTGTTTTGTCATTTATTTTCCTTGATCAGATTTTCCTCTAAAGAAAAGATTTTTGTTTTGGTGTGGAGGTTTATGATAATTTGTTTCAGGGGCTGTGTAGTGACAAACTTTCTTACTATACAACATCAAATGTAAAATTTGTCTCTCAAAAACTTTTTTTTTTTTAAATCAAAAATCGTTAAAAGTCTATGGAAATATGAAAGTTTTACACTACTCTCCCCTTCTAAGCATCATTCTGTATGCTTGTGGCACCTGAGCACTCCTTTTAGCTTTTCTTGCACTTGTAGCTTTGTATGTGCACGCCTTGGCGACAGTGGTCAACGACTGGGCACAGAAAGTGAAACGGAAGAAGAAGAAACGCGGCTCATTCCTGCAACTAGCCAGCTTTCACTGCACCATTTGCTTGCTGAGTGAGTACTTGTGTAGATACGATTTCTAAAATGAACCTTGAGCTGCCATGCATGGTCAAGGTATTTCACTTGTTTCGTCAAACAATTTCAAAACTGCATGACAGATAATACTAGATACCTGAATGATTTTTTAATGGATGTATTTGTAAATAGAAACGACCCCCCCCCAATCCTTTGTAAATCCTTGACTCTCACTGGGTCTTGCCTTTGGTGATAGTCTATGCTGCAGACATTGATTCCACAGGATTTGTTATTGATGACCTCTATCTTCTCCTGTTTCAGTCCTGCCTATGACAATCATGCTGAAAAGCGTCGGAAAAGAGGAAGCTTATTTTTCAGGAAGAAAAAGGTGTGTACACTCTGCTATATGTGTTAAAGAAGTGTAATGCATCGTGTGTGATATTTCATTTAAAGGACTACAACAAAAATTGTGGTAAAAATGTTTCAGGACAAAAAGAAAGTACCTCATCAATGGGTTTCAGTTTGCTACGTGTCTCCTCACACTTGTGATTGGTGTGCAAAGGCGCTCACAAATAAGCCCGCCTTCTGTTGTGATAGTAAGTATCATATTGCATGATCTTTGTAGAGTGATCTAAAGTTTCTATGGAAATGCTAATGGTTACCTGATTTGTTCAGACTGCTCTGCTACTGTCCATCAGACCTCCTGTAAAGACCATATACAGGACTGCAAGGGAAAGACCTCGAAGGTAATATTTCATTTCCAAATTTGGTGATGCTGTTCTTTAATTTATGTTTGAAAATGTCCTAAAGCAGCTCTTGGTCTGTGTTGTTTCAGAATGCTCCCAAGTCAGGTATGAACATCATGGGTCATGCACCAGTCATCAAACAGCCTAATGAGAAGAAGAAGAGTCTCACCAGCGTATCATTGACGTCCAACTCGTCCAGCAGGTAATTTCTCTATTCCTTTCCTAGTCACATTGTCATATCTCATTCCTTGCAGTTCGCCCACATAATTTTGCTGCGATTTGTCCTGAAAATTGCGTTATTGTTAGTTAATAAGCTGGATCACACAGAAGTCTGAAATTAATTTGATTCATTTATCTTTGAAGGATTACTGCATCCTAATTTCACCAGGTTTCTTTATTGTCCAATTTATGTCTATTTCCCTCATGTACTTTCATGACTTTTCTTTCAGTTTAACTTGTTAGGTGGGTGATTGAGCTGAGCTTTTGTTTTACCCCTTTTCAGAATCTTAAATAATCACAAAACAATGCTATTGTTTACCTCTGTTCCTTCTCTTTATCTGTTTTTCCATCTTATGCATGCTTGTAGATCCTTCCTTATCTTATTAGATTGGTAAGATAAGATGGCTCTTTTTACTTTCACTTTTATAAAGAGTGTGAGCAAGGTCATGCTACTGTGCATAGATTGGAATTTTTAATGCTTTAAAGTGTCAGAATGATTCATGTTGTCCCAAAATTGCTTTTGCTCGTTTATTTGGGTATGGGGCCACATCACATGCCAAAAAACATTTATTGGATACTACATGTCTAAATTAAACCGCAGCTAATTCGTGTAGCATGTGTAGAGTTTAATGAAAGCACTGAACAGCACATTCACATAGCTAAGGCTATGAGAAAGTGTTTGGAATGGTTCTTCTGCGGCTTTGATAAGATAGTTTACAGTGCTTCTAGGTCAATAGATTGTGCAGCATGATAAATGTAACTATTTTCTTTCATCTAATGTGCTGTTTCATACAGTGCTGTGAAACTCATTCAGTGTTTTATTTTGCTGATTTTTTCTGTCGATGTTAAACTTTTTAGGCTAAACAAAAATTTTATCTCATAATATTGGTCTGTGATTCATTATTGACCTTAAAAATATTATCTAAAATCCATGTTAAGAAGCTGAGACTGAACAGCTGTGATTTCTGGACCTTTTGCCATTCCTCCAACGTTACTAGAACAGAAACTGTCATTGCTTATAGATAATGTCATTTATATGCCATTAACTGTCTACAGAGGGAATTTTTTTTTTGCTTTTCCAAAATATCTAGTTTTTACCCATTACTTTGAATACTCTAATGATATGGCTTAAAAAGTGACAGTTGCTTGCACCAGGGCATGTCCTGTACTAGTCTGATAGGCAAAATTTATGACATGTGTGCAGGTATCCTTTTTCTGTGTTTCCTCGTTTTCTTAAAAATTGCAATAGTGAGCCATTTGCTAAACTAAATGACCAAATCTTTTCTTCACCCCATTCACTTCTATGTTGTTTCTGTGCTGTTTCCTGAACATTTCTCCAGTATTACACTTATACTTTCCCCTCTCTTCTGGTCAACTTAAGCACATTGTTCCGTCAAAGATACTTTGTTTTCCTACCTATTTTTCCCTTTTCAGTAATTCTCTATCAATGATAAAAGCTCAAAACTTCACCCATTCGGACTTCCCCATTGAGTGGATTTGTGATAACTCCAGTCGAAACATTATGCATGTTTTAATTGCCCTTTATAAACTCAATTCCGCACCCAATCTGTACCCTCTATCTGGTAATACAGGGTAAATCCCCTTGAAATAGCAAAATACCAATAGGGAAATGCGTGACAAAACATACCGACTGTGGCCAAGAGCCCCCTTGCTAATCTATGCTTGATACACCAAATCTGTTCGGCACGCGCTCACGCATTCTGTACGACTCGCCAAACGTACGTTTGCCCAACGTTTGCACGTTGGTTGGCGCACCTGGCACGCTCTGCTCACAACCTACTAGGAGGACCACGTTGTGCTACTCCCCTTGGAGGAGGGTGGCAGCCAAGTTGGGAGTTAAGTAAGTTCTGCTAATCAAGATATTGTCAGGATGGCCACAGAGCTTATTCAGACTGTTGCTGCCTACCAATTACTGTGCTGTCATAATTGCAAATTACTTGTTTCTTGTCTTCCCTCCCTGTGAGACAACTGTCATTTTGTCACCTTCTTTTGATTTTCTGTCTGACTGAGCTTTTTTGGAGACTCTTGGGATGACGTAGATAGATGCTGTTTGAATTCGACTTGTATTGTTTTTGAAAGTAGTTTTTGATCAACTGCAACTGTACTACGATATACTCTGCCAACTATGATTTCTGTTTTAGGTTGTTTTTTATTTTCTTGTAGTGTTCTTAGCAGCGCTGAAATCAACAATGATACTATGTTTATATATGTATGCAGGAATCTGAGCTTGTGACCCTCCCCATTTGAGTCAGGCGACAGTTTTGTTGACTGATGCCATTTCAGTAGTAGTGGATTGCCATTCGTGGATAGTATCCACATGGTGGCCTCCACTACACATCTGCTGAATTTGTCAGATAATGTCAACCTGTTGTCACAATATTGTGTGAATTATGCATAGCCATAGTTCAAAATAATGTTGGATGCCATGAGGGTCGTGTATATCATGTTGATATTCTCTAAGATTACTGCTTTGACTTCTTGGGCTTCTGCTTCTGCCTCCTTCTTATTGCTGCCAATATTATTTTAATTATTTTCAGAATGCTTCAGATTATTGTATCTTCCTTGACAATAAGCCTCTCTGTATTTTACAGTTTGTGAGCTTTCTTACTTCATTAGAACTGTCAGAAGCAAATAGATCTCTGATTTGCTCTAGTGACAAACGTGTTGGTTGACCTTTTTTTTTCTACTTTGACAGCTGATCAGAAAGTGCTGCTCTTGTAGTGTAGTTTAAACTTCCTGTTAAAAGAGTATATTTTGTGTAAAGAAGCTTTGTCTCTTTATTAACACCAATACCCTTTCTCATTTCTTTTTCAGCCAAATAATAAGTGAAGAGAGGGATCACGATGGATCCCATATGCATGATACAGTCAAGTAAGTAATGTGATTTTGGTGCTCATTTTAAGTTGAATGGTAAAGAATAAACTAATTCTTTAATTATTTATTTGTTGTTCAGCTACTCAGATGAAGTGCCCTTGGTGCAGTACGAGTTTCTGGATGAAAGTGGGTAGTTG
This sequence comes from Stenchaetothrips biformis, assembly GCA_030522485.1. Classification (NCBI taxonomy): domain Eukaryota; kingdom Metazoa; phylum Arthropoda; class Insecta; order Thysanoptera; family Thripidae; genus Stenchaetothrips; species Stenchaetothrips biformis. Next base: position 1,266,266 of record CM060102.1, on the reverse strand, counting down.
CTTGATGAAAATGAATTTTTCCGAACTCCATCTGTATGTCTAATGATACATTTTGTTTACTTGCAGGTCCAGTGACTGCTAGTGAACTAGAGTTAGATCCAGTTCATGGTTTGCAAGCAGAAGAACCAGACTCTTGGACCCCAACAGTTAGTAAAGAAGTAAGTTTGATTCACGTGTGTAGCAAGGTTCACATTTTAAGTCACTTTCAAATCACTAATTGCCTATGTATTCCTTTTTAAGGTGACTAAGAAATTAAAAGAGAAAGAAATTAAGAGGCAGGAACATATGTATGAATTCATTTTGACAGAAAAGCATCATTGCTTGACACTCAGAGTTATGCAAAAGGTAAGCATAAACAACCTCTTGTATTCTTTTCTTAAAAAAATATGAAATTTACCACATCAAACACTGTGTTCTTTCTGTTTGTCAGGTTTTTGTGGAAGGTCTACAAAAGCATTTCCAGCTTGGTCCAAATCTAGCAAGAATGTTCCCCCGACTTGCTGATCTCACAGAAATTCATCTTGAGTTCCTTGCAAGACTAAGGGAGAAACAACGAGCTTCTTCAGTGATAGACACACTCAGTGATATCTTGCTGGAGCAGTTTTCTGGTGATGGAGCATCAAGACTAAAAGCATGCTATGGTGAATTCTGCTCAAGGCATCGTGATGCTGTCAACATGTATAAATATTACCTTCAGCATGATCGTAGATTTGGTGAATTTGTCAAGCATTGTCAGGTAAAGATAAGTAATTAGTCTGAAGAACTGACTCCTATTTTTTGTGGCCTGTGTCTGAAATCTTGGTTTGTTAATTTGCAGGGGAACCCTTTGCTGAAGAAAAAGGGAATTCCAGAGTGCATTTTATTTGTTACCCAGCGACTGACTAAGTATCCTCTCCTTATTGAACCGCTGATCAAAACTAGCAAAGATAACAAGGTGGAACAGGAGAAACTTCACCGAGCTCTGGCTCTTGTCAAGGAGATTTTAGTGGAGGTTGATGCTCAAGTAGCAGAGCAAGAAAAAGAAGATCGGAAACTTGAAATATACCATAAAATTGATGCCAAGTCCTTCACATTGCACAGAGGCAGAAAATTCAAAAAGTCTGATATTCTTGCTGATAGTCGTAAATTAAGGTAAATATTTTTCCATAGTACCAATAATCATGTTTACCCCAATGTGCAATGTTAACCTTCTTCCTTCCTTCTGTTTAGATTTGAAGGTGTCGCAATGCTGATGCAAGGCAGGAGTAAAATGCAAGTTGTCCTTGTGATTGTATTGTCTGATGTCTTGTTCTTCCTCCTTGAAAACAACCAAAAATATTCTTTCTTCACACCAGATAACAAGGTAAGTAAACCAATCTTTTGAAACGAAAAAATTATAAAAATAATTATATGTTAGTACTTATAATTTTTAATCATGGTTCTGTTTGCTTACAATTTTTAGGCAGGTGTGATATCTTTACAAAAGTTATTGGTCAGAGAAAAAGCAGGTCAGGAATCTAGAGGCATATACCTCATATCTTCAAACCCAGCTGATCCTGAAATGTTTGAGCTCAAAGTGCATAAACCCAAAGATAAGCAAACATGGATTCAGGCTGTGAGGGCTGCAGTGCAATGTTGTCCAGAAGATGAAGAGGACGGCACTAAACTTAGTCAAGAAGCAAAACAGAAACTCTTTGATGCTAAACAAGAGCAGATAAGACAAATAGTTGGTAAGTTTCAGTCTTTCCGTGCCTTTTCCACACTAATACTGCAGGCTCATTCCAAAACATCATCAATTGAGATTCTCAATTTGTGTGGGGTAACTTGTCTTTTATGTGAGAAATTTCTTTCTGTAAACACTTGAGACTCAAGAGCTAGTTTCTGAGGGCAGGGGCATTACGTCCTCCCCGTTCCTTTTGAAAAGGATTTTAACAAGGTTTGTTTGTTTTCCGAAGGCTCCCCCCATGGGGAATCAGAAGTTCAAGGTACAGTAGCTCTGAGCTGTAAACCAGGCATGTTTTAGAGTCATCTGTATTGCCGCCCTTTGGCCGTCCTCTGGTGCATGTTCATGGCTTGGCTATAGTCACCCATTCTCGTCTTTTCAGAATCTAATGGTTATTCTAAATATTTGATAACCTATGGAAGATGCTTCTTTTGTAAATTATTAGGGCAAAGGTAAAAACAGCAAATTGTAGCTTTCACATTGTCTGAAAGTGAAAGTGGCTTTTTAACTAATGATTTATATTTCCTAAGCATGCTGAATAGAGTTCTTGTGTGCCAATACATGAGGCAGGTACCTGTCTTAAAAAGCCCAGGAATGGGATGTTGTTTCATCTTTTGCCACATTTTGGATAGAATTTATTTTTTGATCAAACAAAAAATAAGAATAGGTCTGTGGGTGTATTTTTTTTCCTTCCTATTTTTTTCTTAGATGCCCTAGGTTTTAGGAATGTGGCTGATGTTTAAATCCCCTTTGCATGGCTTATCCACAAAGGTTCATGCCACCCTTGTGCCCTTGAAACATGCAAAGGGGGTTTTTCTTTGAATCAATCACCTTGTCGTGTCAGGCTTCATTAAAATAATATTTTGAACCTCAATGTACTAATCCTCCTCCACTATTTCAGGTATTCTGAGACAAAAAGACGTAGAACAAGCTTTGATATTGGAAGAAAAAATGGCTCTGCAGCAACAGCTAGCCGGTATTTCTTCAAGCAACAGCACGGTGGATTCGCCTTCTTATTGCCATCTGGTGTCTGAAGATATGGACTCACCCCGTATGTGGCAAGAAGTTCTGCGAGCCATAAGGGTAAGTCAGTTAGCAGTTTTGTCTTGAGTAAATACACTTCAACCAAATTAATTAAATCTTAATTTTACTTTGTGTTTTGTTTGTTTCCAGGAGGTGAATAGACTTGCAAGTTCTTTGTATGTTTCTGGAACGAATCTTTCTCGAAGTGTTAGTTCAGTTGGCGAACACCAGAGCTCTGCTTATGTTTCTCCCACACTACCAAAGCGGGCTGAGACTTTTGGTGGATTTGATAATGCTAACAAAGATAAAGAACAAGGTACTGGTACCATGTGTAAAGGTGAGTATTGCCTCTCAACTTGATGCATTAAATTTTAAAAAGTCATCATGAAACTTTTTCTTTCTACTTCAGTATTGAAAAAGCCCCAACAAGCCCAACCTCAAGTATCTCTACTTGGACATAGCAGAGAACCATCCATTTCTTCTAGTCCAGCTTTAACACCAGACTCTGAAGCTGGACGTTCTTCAAGACCATCTCTTCACTCTGTTGTAAGTATTTTGCATCCATAACTAATGCTTTGTCAGTATGGACTTTTTTTACATGCTTGTCTCATTTGCCTTGAAGGAGTCACCATTGAGGAATGCAATCATGGCTACTGTTCCGTCTGGTATTGCTCAGCTTATTGCTCCACCTGATGCACACCCGGCTGCACAGATTTCAAGTTCCGCTCCTGGTGAGCTGCCTAGTCTGATAAGTCTGGGACAGGAACAGCAAATGGTTGCATTGCAGTTGTCTCACCATGTGTACACCCTTAGCAGCATTATTTCTCAACAGATGACTAGTATTGATAAGTGAGTATTTTTTTAGGGACTTACTGTAGATTCATTCTTACCTACTGAAACTCACTCCTCATACCTATTATTTTACAGCTTGCAGGCACAATTAGCAGCTTGCCGTTCGCAGTTGTCAACTGAAAGTGAAAGCAGGCAGAAGCCTGCTTATCGGCAGGCGCAACAGTTGGAAGAACTGCGGAACTTACAAGACCGCCTCTCTCAAGAGAAGGAAGTGTGGGCTAGAGAACGAGAAGAACAGGAGAAAGAGTTAACTGAGCGTAAAGCTGACCTCCAAAGACAACAGGTAACAAGGGTTATTGAAAAGAAAGCTCATTAACATTAATTTAACATGTTATATTTTTTATCTTGTCTTATCTAATTTTATCTTCTCAGGAACAAATCCGTTCAGAGCAAGCTGATGTGAGACAGCAACGGGAACAGCTGTTTCGGAAGCTGGAAATGCTTACCAGTCAAGGCATTTTAATCAGTCCCAATATGCCTGTTGTAACAAGTCCAGCCAGTGGGATGGCAGCTGCCGAAAGTAATGAAATCACATCACATGATGTTGACTCAGCATCTTTGTCGAGTGGCTCAGGTCCTTCACAACAACTCACACCCTCCCCACCTGTCCGCAAAGTTGAATCAAACAAGTGGAAAGGACCTCTTAGTAAACCTGCTGCTGTACCCCTTAATCTTATAAGTGCTGCTAATCAGCAGAAGGTAAAGTTTACTCAATGAAAATTGTAACAAAAGAATCTTAACTTATTCTCTTTTTTTTAAAAAAAAAAAAAAAAATCTTCTGTAACACTGGTGTTGTTTATATGTGTTCAATTTAGGTTGCACAAAATCAAGTGAAACAGCAGTTACCATTGAAATTGTCCAAGCTGAGCAGTAGTAGCACTGGCTCAGGAAGTAACAGTATTGGAGGAAGCAGCACTGGCATGGGAGGCAGTGCCGTTGGAAGTCTTCAGCAAATGCTGCCAATGAAGTTGAGTCAAGGAAGCCAAGGCAGTGCTGACTCACGCAGGAGCATGGGTAGTCTGAGCGGAGCAGGCGGTGGCTCTGCCTCGGGTCAGTGAAACTGAAAGGGTGCGGTCACTCATTATGTCCGCATGCAACTGCAGCAACACCAGCAACAGCACTGCTATGTAGCATGGTGCAGCACTATGTAGATTTTCATTTGTCCAGTTAGCTTTCACAATATTATGTATGACTAAATGCACAATGCTTTGCATGTCTTTGCAGCTGTAACTGCTTTATGTGAAGTCACTGTAACCGGGAGTTGATGTTGTCGGGATCTAAAAGCTGAGAGGCTGGAACAGAGGAGGTTCCTGTAGTTCAAATGATAACAATCAAAATTTTATATTATTTCAAACATATTAAAATTCATATCCCCTCATCTGCTTTGCTTTTGCTTCCTTTATTAGTGTCATGTTACACAAGTATCTGTTGATTGTAGTTTTTTTGTGTTTTTTTTTCATTAGTTAAATGAACTTAGATCCATGTTTCACAAAGCTGTGTATTGTTTTTTTTGTTTTTTTTTGGTCACTCTTTCTGTTAACTTGGTGGATGCTGTTTTGCATGCAATGGACAGGCAACCTGTAGTTTGTTGAAAGCACATCCTACTACTGGAAGGCCTTCTAATGAGTGATAGTACTAAAATTGATAGTAGATACAGTAGTTACCAAGTACCACTTGTTTTCTTTTATTGTGTTTTAGCTTGTGTGTGACTAATAGTAATTTTGCTATTTTTCCAGGAACTTTAAGTGGATACCATCGCCTTGGTTCAGGTAGCATGAGTCCTCCTCCACCTGCCTCTGCCTCAGTTTCTACACTTATCCCAAGTCATGCTCGAACTGGATCAAGTCCTGCCATGATGCAAAATGTTTCCCATCCTGATATGTTGGCGCTCTCAAGCTCCTCGCCTCATGCGTCTGGAGGACCAACTTTGCCGGGAACATCAGGAGGAAATCGGGCTGGCCGAACCAACACCTTCCCCAAAATCCCAGACAAATTTCGAATGCGTAGTCCAGACTCTAACTCAACTTCAAAACCTCAAACCCACCAGCAAGAGGAAGAAGTGATATTTTTCTGATGAGAGCAGCACTTGTTTGGGTTGTAGTCGTACCTTATCACCCACATTTTTTCAAATCAAGTATTTTGTGCTGCCAGCAGTAAGAAATTTTGGTTGGTAAAGTAGTTGAGACTCTGAATCAATGAATGAGCAACTTTACAGTTTACACCGATGTTAGTTACCAAATGTATTTTTTGTTTGAAGGCCTTGTTTGAATGATATATTTAGCCAAAGAACTCTAATTGAATTTTGGTTGTCAAAATCAGTTTGATGAGATTTTGATCTAGGTCAATACGTTAGAGAGTCTTCATTTCTACATGGTTTGTTCTTATAATTGACAATGCAGTGGTCAAATGTGATACTCTTGACATATGCAGCGAATTCCATTTATGTGTATTTGTGAGTGCGTTACTCTTTGTTACATTTAGATAACTTAGGTATTATGAAGTTAATAATTGTTTCTTCATGCCCAGCACTTCCATATAAAAGTGATATCAACCTAGCACTGCTTTTGGTATGACCAGAATCAGTATTAAATTTCCTGTATTTCTTGAACTGTGAAACTGTGACAATATATCATTGACTGTGCGAGCTGCATAATCATGAAATTGCATAGTTCTGAAAAATGATAAAAATATTTTGCGTAGAAGTACAGTGGTTATGTAGATACACTTCTAATGTGGTTACTAAACAAGTCAAAGTCAAGCTATAAGGCTTGTAATTTTTGAACTTGCTAAGTTGGAACCTATGTTTTATTTGGCTTCCTCAGAATTTTCACCAATGTACAAATAATGCTGTTTGTAAGTATGGGAATTTTATTTATTATTGAATGTGGACTCTGTTGGTGCTTCTTTCTATTTTCCTTATTCATTCCATGGCAGCTTTTTGCCACCCTTGCAGTCCATTCCTCTTTCCTTTTTGTTCCAGTGAATACTGTAGTTGTAAACATTATCCAACCTCAAAAAGAAACATTGCGTGTGAGTTGCCTTCTCTTATCCACATGCAACTGGTTTATGATAGTGTTAGAGTGATTTTACTTATGTAATGTGTGTGCAATACCTCCTCCTCTCTGTGATGTTAAAAATGTGTGTATTAGATCTTTAAGAGTTGTACATTGTTTTCGTCTCAACATTTTAATGATACTAATTTTTTGTGTTCATATTGAAGTCATATTTTTGTATGGAGCTCTGTTCTTTGTTGATGAAGGAAAAAAGAGAAAGCTCTCGCAATTTGAGGTGCTGTGATGCAAGAGTATTGGGAATGCACTAAGGATGTTTTCGAAGAGGATATTTATTTTTATTTAGATCTTGGTCTGTGTTAAGAACCATTCCAGGGTAGCCAATGTCCATGGTAATGTAATACTGATATTGCTCCCTTGTCTTATTGTGCATATTGAGGGCTAAATGAGCCCGACATTAGTTTGGAGCGTGTATAAACTTAAGGAAAACCATATTTATTTGTGGTAGCTGTTAGATACCATCTGTATATCAATGACATTACCTTTACCCTACTTATTGCATCTTCCATCTCTCTCAAAAGGCCAAGTCCTTGCCTCTTTTTTTTTTTTTTTTTTTTTTTAACTGTCTGCTCAGGCTCAGTTACAAAATTAGTATTTGGCTTTGGCCTTTAGCTACTAGCCCACTCATACATGTTACTGAAGACTTATTATTGTAATTATTGTTATTGCTCTGTATGGCAAGAATGTGAACAGTATTATGGCATTACCTTATTTCTTAAAATTAACTGCAGATTACTACACATGCCATCATTCTTATAGCGTGATTTTCTATAACCCCATTTTCTCTATCAACTTTTGGGCTTGTTGCCCCAACAAATCCTGTTATAGTGTACCTTTTATCTTTCCTTCAGTGCGTCACTGATGCATTTTTGCAGTGTTGATTTTCTTCAACTCTACACTTGTATTCAATTGTTAAAGTGTAAAAACTAACAAAAAAAAAAGGAGTAATTTTTTAAAAAATAATTGATATGTGCAGGCCACTTATCCACTGTTCCATGTTTTATTTATAATAATATTTGAATGTCTGATGCTGACCCTTGGAAGAGAATCGTAGTTTTAATTTGCGGCTGAGGGGGTTCTTTTCAAATGTGTGTTATTGTTTTCTTTCTTTTCTAAGTGTACCAAATTCCTTGTAACTAGTTGAGTTTAAAAAATTGATGTAACATGACTGGCTTCTTAACATCCATGATCACATTACAAGCAGGTTGTTTTGTGTCGTTGTTTTGTCTTATGATTTAATGTAACTCAACTGCTGCCGACAAAAAATGCAACCTCTATCATATTATTCCACTATTTGGATATGTTGTTCAGTGCATCAATTTTTATTCAACCAAAATTTACACCAAAGATTATTTTGTTGGAACAATGATATGAACCTGTATAGATGTATGAAACAATTTTGTAATTTTATGTGAATACTTTTCCCCTGGAAGGTCAGCGTTTTACTTAACACTTATGACTGTAGGTAGAAATGATAGATCCAAGTGCGGTTGACCTGATTTTTATTCTTGCCTTGTTTTTGTGAATTACTCTTCCATTCTGCTGGATATGTGTTTGTCTATTTTCTCATGCAAATGAATTGGTTTTATGTTCATTTTCTGTCTGTGCCAAATTTTCTCTGATGTCTATTTTTTAAAAGTAGTAATAGCAGTTAAGCAGTGAAGACTAATTTTACATACTTTGGCTTCGCGTGAAGTATGTCTTGGTAGCCTTTCTGTTGACTAGATGCCAAGTACTGATTTTAATTTGGCAAAATGTTGCTAGAATATTTTTCCTGAATGACAAAAGAGGTTCTGATCGCTTTTTCACCCCCATTTCTTCTTTTATTAGCGCGTGTTGAGAGAGAGATAAAGTTAGTATGTCGTTGACTCGGTGGTCTTCTTCCAAAATGTGTGTGCCCCTTCTGCTGTGCCTTTTTTCTTGTGAGATAATCAGAAATTTCCGAAATCTCCCTTTCTATAAAGTTTTGAGGTAGTAGACATCCTTTTCCAATATTTTTTGTAGACTATTCCATGTAATCTAGCAATAAGCAAGCAATACTCTTGTTACTAATCAATCAGAAAATATACTCATCCTATGGCCTACTGTTTAGTCTCATCATAAAATGTTTTATGTCTCAATTTAGAATTTCAGTATTGAGAAATTTCCTTGTATAAGAAGTCTAATTAGATGCTGATGAGTGGATTGTCCTTAATTTCTGAAGGTGTTTTTATTTCCACAGGAAAAAGGCAACCTTCCACATTGAGACTGTACTACCTAGGAATAGCTGTGTGCTTTCGTCGCTATCACCTTACAGTGTGTGAATTTTTTCCCTAGACTCAATATCTTAATGTGCCCATTCCGTTTTAGAATAATTTTTTTGAATGTATCTGAGTTGTGCTTTGGTTTTATTGTTTTTACTTGTACTTGATACGTTGGCTCACTGATGATATATTGCTGTTATGCATTTGATGAAATTATCTATTTTGTGATAACATTGTATATACTTGTTATGTAGTAGATTTAGCAATGCATGATTTTGTTCATTGCGCCTAACCTTTCCCCATGATATGGATTTTGGTTCGATCTTTTATCTTACAATTGTCTTGTTTGCCATTTTTTTTCATTGCTCTGTGCATTGTGGTGTCATTTGAGACTCAACTTCACAAATCAAAGAAATGTTGGTCTCCAGTATGCAAAAATTGTATCCTTCATGATGAGTCAATGAAAAAATGCACTCTCTCATCAGCCCTCAATATTGTTAATATTGGCTGGTCTAGATTTGATTCCGTCAACCGTTTTCTTGGGACTGCTGTGTCTGTGCTATGCAGTATAACGTTCAATATTCAAAGAGCAGTATTTTTATTTGCCTCATGCTCATAATCAGTACTTAAGTGCAGGTTGATCTTCTAATCCTTTTTTTTTTTTTAAAGGATTCCCTGGATTATTTATTTTAATTTTACAGTGCATTGTTGGTAGATAGGCCGTAATTTGTACCCCAAGTATGATTTTTGTTACTTTTCTGACAATCATTCCAGGAAAACTGTATTATTATTCTGTAAATACATTGAAACGATGTAAATAAAACACTTGGAGAATGATTTTAAGCACGATTGTTGTTTTTTGACACACATCCTTGCGAGAGTTCCAGAATTCCAGTTTTAGAATTTTGGTAAGATTTTATAATTTTAAATTTGCGGTGTACATTGCATTCTGAACCCGGAATGTTAGGGTTCAACACTCGCTGTTTCTTTTTTTTTTTTTTTTTTTTTTTTTCTTCACCACCAAAAACTAATTTAACAACGCGGCGTGCATTCGATATTTTCCTTTCCCTCCGAAACGATTTATCGGATTTATCTCTGCTTCCTGGATGCGTGGCTCGCTCTGCTTGTGAGGTGATAACGCCGATAACCCGACCTGGGGGAGTCGCATCACCTGCTGCCTCTGGCCGCGGGCCTGCTGGCAGACCCTATGCCTCGGCCAGGCCAGGGCCAGGCACAGGCATGGCCCCACCGAGGCCGAGGGTCAAGCGCTGGCTGCGCTGGCGCGAGGTGCGGTGATGAGGATTCGCCCGGATTTGCCGGTCTCCCGAGTCATCGTCTATGACGCGGCATTGACATAGTGACACGCATGAAGCCACGTTCACTTTGATACATGCGTGTTAGAGTTCTAAAGGACTCTAATCGAGGGGTCGTCAACTCACATCCCGCATGTACGAAGTAATACAGTAATATATGGTAATATACGTCCTATGTTACCGATTTTTGGCTGCTTTTTCGTTCTAACTTTGCTTAAAGCAGTTTAATTGGTAATATTTATGGATTTTTAACGGTAATATATGAGTAATATACAAGTAATATGCAGCCTGTGTACGAAGTAATATGCGACCCCTCGACTCTAATGCGTGTCGGAGAGCCCCTAGGGAATAGGCACGTCTGTCTGTCTGTCTACCTGCCTGTGTGTCTGTGTCTCTGTCTGTTTGTCTGTGTGTCTGTCTGTCTGTTGCTGCACTTTGTCCGATCACACGTTGTGTGACCACTTTATTTATCTCACTTAAGCCCGTTCGGCTGCCGAGCGCCGCAAGCCGAATGTGGCGGAAGACCCACGTGAGCGGAGCCGAACGCGGCCGAGCCGTGCCGAGCCGAACCTAGAGCCGCCGAGTATCTATACACGTATATAGCTGGGCGGTCACACAAATGTTACGTCGCGCGCTGCTCGCCGGCTTGTCCGTCCCTCTCGTTCAGCCTGTCCGTGCACTCCGTCAGCGAGCCCTGTCCACCATGGCGCCCGCAGCCAAAGTCATCTACATGGCCAAGAACTTCTCCGGCGAGCCCAAGCCCACCGACTTCCAGCTCAAGGAGGAGCAGGTGCCCGACCTCAAGGATGGAGGTGCGATCCGCTGCGAGCCGGCCGGCACACAGTGGGCCAGAAGACCAGTGGTGGCACTCGAAACGAACACGTGACCCATTGCTCTACGAACGAGGACACGTTCAGTTCTAAGTGCTGTTCAGCGACTAAGGAGCTGTGCGTCTAGAGGTTTGGCCGCCAGCGCCGGTATTCTGGCCCACTGAGCAGCAGCCCGCTGTGTTTATTTTTTAAGGCCGGGAGGGGGGGGCCTTGTCCGGAAGGCGTGGCCGTGGCCGCCCGGCCGCGGCCTGTATGCCGGTGTGGTTAGCATAATGTTTGCGATGGTAACCAGGGGGCTTCGGCATCACCGCCAAGTAATCGCGGATGTTATCACTGCGGGTTCTAAGTGACAGTGTTTTTACTGATCCCCAAATTAACTGATCGAAAAACTCATCTCCCATTGTCTTTACAGAAATCCTCGTTGAGGCAGAATGGATGAGCGTGGACCCTTACATGAGGTGAGCACTTGCTGCCACTTTTCTGCCTTTTTATCTTTAACCTTGCCAGCGCGTGATTGTCACTAGAGTCGCGCACTCGCGGTACCTGTGTAATCGCTGATTGGTCCTTTGTCCTTGGCAGGGCGTACATGGGGCGCTACCCCCCGGGCACCAAGATGATCGGCGGCCAGGTCGGGAAGTGAGTGCATGTCTACGTCTTGAAGGACAGCGAGGCACAGTGGGCCCGACGACCGGCGCAGCGGGTCAGAACTCTAGACGCTTTTTGAGTCCCAGGAGTCGCTACGCTAGAAGGGCTATATCGTGTGACCCTACCGATGGATTCCTCGTTCGCAGAGCAATCCATTGGTGGGGTCACACGTTCGGCTCGAGTCCCATTTAGCGACTCTGGACCTCGAAACCCGTCCGGTATTTTGACCGCCTCCACCGGTCTTCTGTCCCAGTGTGCGAGTCAAAACAAGATCAGGATCAGCTTGGTCTAACGTTCCTCTTGATCTTCTCGCAGGGTCCTGGTGTCCAAGAACAAGGGGTTCAAGGTGGGCGACAGTGTGGTGGGCTTCCTGGGCTGGTCGACGCGCACCGTCGTCAACCCGGACAAGACGACGGGGGACATGACCAAGGGCGACCTGGAGAAGGTCCGGCACCTGGACGTGCCCCTGTCCTACTACCTGGGCGTCCTCGGCATGCCTGGGTGAGCAGGGGCTTGCAGCCCACCCCGCGGCCCCGCCCAGTGGGCCAGGCGGACAAAACCCTAGACGCGTTTTGAGCTCTCATCACTTTGTTCTCCAGCCAAACCGCTTACTTCGGCCTGCTGGACCTCTGCCAGCCGAAGGCGGGTGAGACGGTCGTGGTGAACGGCGCCGCCGGGGCGGTGGGCTCGCTGGTGGGCCAGATCGCCAAGATCAAGGGTGAGTATGGACGCGTTTTGAGCTCCAGAGTCGCCAAATGGGACTCGAACCGAACGTGTGACCCCACCAATGGATTGCTCTCCGAACGAGGAATCCATTGTTGGGGCCACACGTTCGATTTAGTCCCATTTAGCGACTCTGGAGCTCAAAACGCGTGCAGAGTTTTGGCCGCCTGCGCCGGTCTTCCGGCCCACTGTGCACTGCGTTGCTGAAACAACAACTTGTGTCCCGTTCCATCCAGGGTGCCGCGTCATCGGCTTCGCGGGTTCGGACAGCAAGTGCGACTGGCTCAAGAAGAGCCTCAAGTTCGACCACGCCTACAACTACAAGACCTGCAACCTCCTGAACGCGCTGCGCGAGGCCGCCCCAAACGGCGTCGACTGCTTCTTCGATAACGTGGGTCTCGCTGCTGCTGCTGCTGCGCTCTCATGGGTGCGAGCGAGGCAGTCGACGAGGCCTTCATGTCTGTCTTTGTCTTTGTCTGCAGGTCGGCGGCACCATGAGCAGCGTCATCCTCTCCCAGATGAACCTGTTCGGACGCGTGGCCGTGTGCGGCTCCATCTCCTCCTACAACGCCGACATGAAGGACCCGCCCCTAGGTCGGTGTCGCCCTAGGCAGGCCAGACGACCGGCGCAGGCGGCCTGAACTCCAGCCGCGTTTGGCTCAAAACCCGGCCTTTTTGTTTTTTGTTTTTTTTGTTTTTTTTTTGTTTAAATTTTGGTTTGTGACCAATGTGTGTGCTCCCACAGCCCCCGTGGTGCAGGCGTCGATGGTGTTCAAGCAGCTCAAGATGGAGGGCTTCGTGGTGAGCCGCTGGCGCGACCGCTTCGCCGAGGCCACGGACCAGATGCACGCCTGGCTCAAGGAGGTGCGTCAGCGAAACCATTTGCAAAATCTCCTCGTGTACGCCGCACAGTGGGGCAGAATACAGGCGCCGGCGGACAAAATTCTAGACGCGATTTGAGCCCCAGAGTCGCTAAACGAGATTCGAACCGAACGCGTGAACCCCACCAATGGATTGCTCTCCGAACGGAGGAATCCATTGGTGAGGTCACACTTGGTTCGAGCTCAAAACGTGTCCGGAGTGTTTGCCGCCTGCGCCGGCCCTCTGGCCCACTGTGCGCCACCGGTTTGGTAACTGTCTCCGTGTCCTACAGGGCAAGCTCGTCTACGTGGAGCACGTCTACGAGGGCTTCGAGAACATGCCGCACGCCCTGATCGGCATGCTCAGAGGCGAGAACACCGGCAAGGCCGTCGTCAAGGTGTCCAAGGCCTAGACGTCATCCACTTCCACGCTCCCCGCCCATTTCCCCCATCGTCATAATTCCATGAGAAGCTGTGATATTTCATTAAAAGAGGCTTTGTTTGGTTACAAAAAGTCAAGCTTTCTTTTCTTCCTTTTTTTTTACCCCTTGTTGTGGTTGGCGATCCGGCGAAGAGACACGTGGGTGGCTTGAGGTGACGATGCGAATCATCATGTTGAGCTGAAATCGGAGCGCTCCACTGTCAAGTCAGCAAGCAGTCAGCATGGAGAGGGGGGGGGGGCAGTCGCCAACAATGGGCCCCAGTACACCGCCCCTCCTGGGCTCCGCGGCCGACAACCCAAGGCAAATTCCCCGTGCCATTATTCCACTCCATTCCGGCAACACCTGGCAACCCCGGCCGAGCGAGATGTGGTCCTACGGCGGCCGGCACGCCTGCAGGAAGCCAGGTGAGCGGAGGGGCGTTGCAAAGTCACGTGGTCTGCAGCCGGAAGACGAAGACGGGGCGGCGGTGCACAGTGGGCGTAGGAAGGGCGACATGTAAGCGCGCCTAGAGCCCAGCCACGAGCTCTGCACGGTCAGACAGCGCCGTGCTGGATAGGCACCGCCAGTGCAGCCGTGCTCGGCGGGACTGCCTACCTCAAGGCGCTCCAGCCGGCCTGCTAGACGCTACGGCGTCTGGCGAAGCGCGGATATCGCCGGCCATGTCCGCGTGGGCAGGCTGAGCTTGGCGAACTGGCCGCCACTGGTGCATGGTAGTAGTGTTTGCCTCCGTGTGCGGCAACAACCCAGACGGCAACCCCGTGACCGGGGAGGGCTACGACGAGCCGCCGGAGCCGCGACCGTTCCGACGTCGCCGCGTCACTCCGAACACGGACATCCTGATCCCCGCCGCGGCCGCGGCCGCCTCCAGGGCGCTGCCGTACCTCGCCAACCTCCACATCCCTCCAGTGGCGTCGCCACCCCCTGCCCCCAGCGGCATGGCGCCAGCGGACACCGACCCAGGCGAGGCCCTAGCTCCACCGCCGCTACGTCGCACAGTGGGCCGGAGGCGGTCAAAATACCGAGCGCGGGTTTTGAGCTCCAGAGTCACTAAATGGGACTCGAACCGAACGTATGATCCCACCAACGACTCTGGAGCTAAAAAACGCGAGTTTTGGCCGCATGCGGCGGTCCTCTGGCCCACTGCGCTTCGGCTCCAATGGAAACTCTTCCCTCACCCTCGCACTTCCCAGACAGGCTTGGTCGGCGACGAGCCTTCGCAGCGTGAGCCGTCGACGGGATCCTGGAGCGGGCTGGCCCACTGTGCACCGCCGGGCGCGGCGGCGTGTGAGGACCAGCGGGCACTTGGAGACGTGCCGGAGGGAGTCAGGCCGCGAACCCCGGCCCGCAGCACCCCGGCGCTCCGGGGGGCCGGCGAGGACGACGTCGTGAAGGTCGTGAAGGGCCATAAGACCCACGCGGAGCCCCCGCCGCCCCCGCGCCCTGAGGACCGGCCCGCGGCGGGCGTGTGCTCGGCCGACGCGCACCAGCAGCTCTCCCAGACGTGGTTCTCGGCGACGGCCAGGTCGCCGTCGAGGAGCGTCTCGAGTCGGACGCCTCCTGGAGGCCACTCTGCTGGGCTGTGGTAGCGCGGCGCGGCCGGCGCGGCCAAGCCGAAGGCAGAGCTACCCTACTGTTGGCTGACATTCCGTGTTTCTTTGTCATCATTGTAAAATCATGTTTTGAATCGTGGCGCATTGTTCTCCCTGGGAGCGTCAGTAGTAGGATCATGGCGAGGAAGGGGCGAATTAATTCGTAAGGCGAGGATAAGTTAACACATTTTTTTTTTACTTCTCCCAGCTATACAGAACAAATGTACACTATCAGAAGCAGTGGAGCGCTACGGCTGCGGCCGGCCTTCGTAGTAAAATACCACTCCTACCACTCCTCACATTAATCACCAACAAAAATAAAAATACTTCCTTCATATTTAAAACTATTTATATGATCGTTTCTTCACTCACACACAACATGCTCAATTGCTAGTTTCACTATTTTGTTTCACTTACAATTTAATTTCTAAATTGTTATCAGCAGTACACATTATGAACCTTCCGGCCCCAAAAATTTAATTACTGTTGATCAAGAAGATTTTTTTTAAAATCATCTGTTTTTTAGAAACTTGGGATCATTTTAACAGGATTGGTGAGGAACTGATTTAATGAGAAGTTAGACAAACTGTGATTGAAAAGCAGCTTAAGCTGAGAAGAGCTATAGCTACCGAACTGCGCTGAGGGAACATGTACTTACAAGTTTGATACAGGTTTATTAGATATTGCACCATAACACAGTGACACCAGATTTCAACATCCAGACTAATCCCATTTTATCTGCCAATTGAAAGGAACATGTGTGAAACAATGATCAATCTATGGTCATTTACAAATGTGCCACCAATGAGCTCAGATTGATAACAATCACATAATTCTAAAATCTGTTTACACTCTAGAGCAAAATTAGATATTACTCATATCAAGACATTGCCTTGCTTAGTCATAGAAACAATTTATGAGGAATTGACCCAACATTCGATCAAGACTTTTGACCCAGCGATCAAGTTTTATAGATTTGTAGAAAAAATATTGTCTGGTCATAAGTTTTCCATCATGTGTGAATTTTAAATGGGACTGGAAGCACTCCTGCAAAAACTTCAATGTTACAGGCAGTAAAGCAGCTATTTTGTTTCGGTGCTCCGCCTTCAAATGTACATTTAAGTACAAGGGTGCACACATGTCGACACATGTCCAAATCCACTAAGGCACTAAAACCAAACGGCAGGTAAAGGCCCACTACCATAACCCTTGTCACTGCCAGCGGAGAACAAGTGACCCAACAACCTGGTAATTAAATATCTCCATGGTCCCTCAAAACAAAATCTGAACGAAACAGAAAACACATTAACATGCCCCAAAGCAATACTGCAAGATGCAACACTAAGTTTTTATTCATATTTCTTTGTTTTATGCCAATAAAACTAATATAATATTAACAGTATGAATGGTTTACATGCTTGCGCTGCCAAGTTCGGTTTCAGAAACTTTGTTTATAGAAAATTCATGACCATAGATTTCACAAAAAGTTAGCAATAACAGACCACACAGAACACAGAGCCTGCTAAACGACGAATGCTAACTAGAGTAACAAATTTCTACTCAAATTAAGTACATGGATTATTTTTGTCATCTGAAGTGCAACTCAGCAGAATTTCATTGATCAAACAAGATATGGTACACGTCTCATAAATCCCATAGATATCTTTTTCACTTTCAAATACTACAAATCACTTTGGAAAATAATGGAAGAAAAAAGAAAAGTGTGAAAAAGTACATTTCTAGGAATAAACAGAAACAACAACACAATTAGAAACAAATTCCCATAATGCTAACACTTTACCTAATGACAAATGAAGTATCAAGTACACTTGGAAAAGAAGAGTAAACAAAGTTGTAAAATACTACAAAAGCGAAAGATACCCTATGACTTAGATCCTCCAGCGGCAACAGACTCAACCCTTTACTGCACTAACGATTTCAATCAAAATATTGACTTTTTGCTTTTCTCAAAAATAATTTGCATTAACATATTACAGAGATGACGATGTTAATTAAACCAGGATCATTCCTCAGGTTCAGGAACAATGATGGAAAAGCTCTCATTTCTGTACCAAAACTATGATTAGCATAATAGGTCACACTTACCGCAATGAATGAAATAAATTTTCTATTGTTTGGTTCGCACTGCATTAAAGGGTCACAATTCTGCTCCATTATTCTCCGAACATAATTACATAACTAAGAGCCTTCTAATAGGCATAGAAATCCACAGCCTGTAACACGTGCAACAGTGTATGTAGCCTAAATTAATGTTAAACTTAACTTCCTTCCATAAATTCATTGAGAGCAATTCAATCTTAGTGCTGTACAACCAGGATGCTAAAAAGGATCTTCATGACCACAAGCTAATCACATCTCACTTCCATACAAACCAACAGTTCACAGTTTGAGGAGCAAGCACCCAAAACATATACAACAGAATGGCTCAGTGTGTTCACGATTTATGCCTTTTGCTATAATACTTATGATATTTGAAATTTTATGGTTATTGGAAAACAGTTCAAAAAGCTCAATCAGTTGGAAAAATGTCACTTTTACTTCAGACATTAAAAACTTGCCATATAAAAATCATTTGTTCAACAAAATTCTTCCAAGAAAAGATGGGAGTTAATGGCCAAACTATTGCAGAAAGCATAAATTGTATACAGGTTTGGAGCACGATTAACAACTTCTTCATCATTTAATTCACTTTGCACACAGCTACAAAAACCAAATGAAAAGTTAGGGCAGTGAAATAATGATAATCCACATGAAGCAAAACGTTTACAATGGAGGGAAATAGAAAACATGAAATATGATCAAGGAACTACTTAGGTCACCACCCTAGAAAATAGCTCATTAAATAAAAACAAGAGAAAACAATTGTAAACATCAACAAACGGAACCGAATGAAACGGTCCTTTGGAATTATTTTAACAACCACGAATCACAATACAAATCAGTCTCGCTAGAAGTCGGCTATTACAATGCTTTTGAAAAGAAATGAAGGAAACGGTTTTGAACTTTGCTGGCATATAAATATGCAAGCCTAGAACTTTGCATTTCCAAACACCTGCACATAAAAATGCAAGGTATGAGTTGCAGAAAGATTGATAAAAATGCAAATCAAATATTACTGGGGTAAGGTTGGGGATAAAAAAAAAATTACGTAAGTCCTTGTTATTTCCCTGAAAGGAGTTGGTAAGGTTCCACCACCAGCGCCAAAGACGAAAATACAAGACAGTACACTAAGTTACCAAATAAAGAACTGCATATTCATGAAGCATTTCAATGAGAATGTTATGCAGAATTACTTGATACTATTTATAAATTTTGAACTACAACAGTTAGTTATTTTTTTGGTTAGTATAAGTAACACACGTTAAGGGTGAAACAAACAGGCTGAAATATTTAAGAATCTGAGTAGTTTTATCATAGTGCGCTGCTGTTTAGATAGTTCTATGCAATATTAGATTCTAAAAGAATGGGCATCAGCTATTCTGCTTATGGTAAACATGATTAACCCTACAATTACCCATTTTAAGAGACATGAAATTTAAGAGAAAATGAGAAACTGCATTAATTTTTGGTAGAACTCACTAAAATTCTTCACAGTAAACAGGATTGTATTTGGTTTAAGAGACAAAGGCACACCTGATGACATAACCCAATGAAGTTGAAGCACCACTTTGCAAAATTGTGTTCCTGAACAAAGTTTGAGAAGTGACGTTGCTCCTTGATTAAAATAGGAATTGTCTAAAACTGATAACACAGTAATTGACACAGGGTGCATTGTTTATGATAGAAGCAATTTCATAGTAAAAAAGCATGTGCCAAAGTCTTAGTCAAGCATGGCTATACTGTACCATGACCACAACCAAAAAGGAACTGGCCCAACTTTTTTTTGCAATGGTAACTTAACTCAAACACTACACAATAGCAGGAAGAAGAAATAGTCTGATATTAATAAACCAATGCTCTGGTGCATTTACGTGCGAAAGAAGTGTAACTTAAACATTTCTTTAAACATTAAAGCCAATGACAATTATCACAAATCTCACCTTACCATCACCTGATACTACTTCACACATAAGACACGCATATTGTTCATTCTCCTACACATGTATGTAATACATACATATGTATCAGCTCAAGTGACATGCATATAACAAACATAATGAACATCTCATCGTTTTCCTAATTTCTGAACCAGCTTTCCTGAAGTTAGATCTTATTTATAACTCTTCAGCAGAGACTCTATTGATGTTGACAAATGGAAAACCAGGATTGTATCCTTCAATTGTCCAAATCCAGAACATGCTGCAACATTACTTCACTTCAGCATCAATGCGTTGGCCTTAAATTAAAATTGTTTTGGCTTCCAGATGTTGACAGTGAAGATAAACATTGTTTAAAATAATAGAAACAGAGAATAGTACAAGCTTTGTTCAGAGTAGTCAATTTATCACCAGTAGAGGAACCTTAAAATTATAATTTAACAATAAAAAAAAGAAAAAAAAAGAGAAAAGAAAAAAAAGTTTACAAATGCTGGAGGATGAATTCTCTTGCCACTTATGTAACAACTCGTACATCTTCCCAGAAGAAGCATCACCTCAGACTGTATAAAAACACATACAAAACACCTCATGACATTTTTAAAACTGGGGAGAAGTAAGCCTGGCAACTTCAATAACAAAGAAACATTAGATTTACAATACCACAGAGTTCATAAAGCATTACGTGCCTAACATCACATTGATTTGTGTTGCTAAACTCCAAGTAAAATAGACACATAATGAAAATGGTCACAGGCCACTCAGTTCATTTGTGGAAGTTGCATCACTATTATCACTGGCTTGGCTAAATGAGAGCATTTTTACACAAAGGCATGGATGCACTCTTGTTCTACATTATAAATGACTCATTTAAAAAGTGATAGGTCTTGCACGGCACCGGTGATTCAGTGTTGGCAATTGCCACAGCGTTTGAGTAAAATAATTTAAATGCTAAGCTCACAAGAAATTACAACCAACTTCTTTTTCAAACAGGAAAATAAAAGATTGACCACTCACATATACTATTTACGTAATCCAACAATAACTTCACAGTTCATAAATTACACTAGGGAACTTAAGCTACATAAAATAAAACAAATTCAGCTTTTCCTTTAGTGTAGTAGTGAAAGGGAACAGTAGTGGTTGGAGACATTTCAATTTGCCTTCAATCACATTAATCACATTACCTCAGAGAACTTGAGGATTATCAGGGAGATCTACTAGCTGACACTGCTCAAGAAACAAAATTCAAAAATCCTTAATCTTGTGTCAAGATTATTTTTTTTCCTTTTTGCTTTACAAGTCAAAGAATGTCAACAAAATAAAATAAATAAATCACAATTTTGGTACAGGCAACACAAAATTTGAGGACTACATAGCAAGCTAGGTAGGAACATAGCAGGCTAGGTAGGAACAGCTGAGAGCCACTCTTGGTCAGAACTAGAAAAGGAAACAAAAGTTGCAGTAAACAATATGGATATGACATATTCACAGCATTGCTTGGAAGTAGGGATTAGACTATCTGTGAAAGAAGCACTTATAAACAGTAAACAGCCTACAAGAGTACACAACAGCCATGTCACAGTCAATTAGTTCAACACAAACCATTAATTCAAAAGTAAGTCTGAACATCTCTGAACATCTTTCCATTTGAGTGTTTTAAACCCAAGAGTCAAATGAGGAAAAAATAAAGAAAGCAAATGGTGAAATGTTCCCCTAAAAAAGCCAATAACAAGAGAACATCAACTCATCTCAACCAAACTGAACTTGGTGCCTGAACTGCTCTTGCAAGTTAACACAAAATTTTAATAAAAATCTTGCAGTTTATCTGAGTGAGTTGATGTCCCAATCTCTTCTGAGATTGTGGTTACCAATAAAACCAATTAATTGAAAACAATATAAGACTTCCCGGCTGGCAGGGTGTCCCTTTGAACATAGTTATTAAAATGTTTGATGGGTGATTAAACAGTGACTGTTTTTGATTAGTACAAAGAAATTATGGAACCACATCCTCAGAGGAGAAACAGACCTACAAACTAAAATATTCATACAATAACAACATGATGAGGTACCGGTACCGTTTAGTCAGACTAGTGAGACACCCCAGCTACAGTTTCTTGTCTGCCCATTAGTGGTTCATTTAAAAGAGGCACTTCACACTGCAAATAACTGTCCTCACATCTACTTGAGCGACGCTGCACAGATGTTGAAGGTAAACCAGTAGAACCTGATGACTGAGACGATGATGATGAACCTGTTGTGGTATTGGCGGCTTCACAGCTTTCAGTGGTCGTTGCCGTTTGTTGGGTATAACCCACAGCAGCAGACGAGCTACCAGTGCTCCCTGTGTTTCCGGTTCCTCCTGTAGTTGAGGAGGTTTCAGTGTGTGACACATCGCTCTCTGGTTGCAGCTTCAAAGCCACAACCAGGTCATGAAGAATCTCTGTTTCCTTGGAATCAATTAGGCAGAAACGGGCGTTAAATAAAGTAAGGTGTGCAAACACGCAGTTGAGATGTGCATGGAGGTTCAGCAACACCACTTCCCGAAAGTGGCAGTGATAAAGGTGAGCCAATACGTGGAATAGAAGCCGTAATATTTTCCTGACAATTGATTCAAATGAACTAGGAAAATCATTGGCTGCAAAAAAAGAAAAGCAACATTGAAGACATAGTGAAATACTTTTTTGGTGAATCAGGAATTGGAGAATGAATAGCTACACTTACCATACTTAGTTGGAAATATACTTTCATCACTGATAGTTTTTTGGGTAAATGTCATCACATAGTCAATATACTGGGGGGCAGCGACGCGAGTTTTCTTGCCTTTTTCATCAAACCATAGGTATGTTCTGAGGAAAGACAACAATAACTGTTAATTGGGAGCCAATGCTACCCACAAAGAATGATCTGTTTCAACAGAAAAACTGACCTGAGGCCAGGTCCTGTCATCTCAGGACATCCCGACATCGTGCAAAACTCTGATATTGTGCCATATATTAAGTTTATATGGTCAAAAAACGCTAAAGCTGGAACAGGACATGAAAAATGTTACACAAATTCAACATTGAAATGGGTGATTACCAGTAGTCCAATGAGGAATCAGGAAGGCATTAAGTACACTTACTATGTGATGCAAGCCACTCGTTGTAATCTAGACCGGGAGGAAGTTCCAGTAATACTTGCAAGTCAATGTCAGGACACTTTCGTTCTAGAAGCCCCTCCTCCAAGTATAGTTTCGGGTCGTCGGAACACAATGATGATAGCTCCCGGTCTTTCCGTCGCGCCTTCCTGTCAACAAAACGAAAAAAAAAAAAAAGGTGTTAGCATCCACCGAATCCAAGCCATCAAACAGGTTTGGCTCCAAAGCTTGGCCAGCCTGGAGCAAAACCTAACAACACTGCTCCATATTCAACAACTCATCAACAGGCCACATAAAAATGAGACACTTTGTCTCCGTGAAGCGTGAATTCACCAATGGCGGGAAAGTCGGTGCATCCTATTGAACATGGCCCGGCGTGGACTGGCGTGGACTTGCGTGGACTCAGTCCACCAGACTGCCGTGATCAGGCGAGCCCCCGTCCACGGCGCGGCACCCCTTCTTTCCCCCTCCCCTCCCTGACCGCCCCTGCCCCTTATCACTGAACCAGCATTAGGCCAGCCACTGACCAACACAGCAAGTCAAACCGAGACGCACCACGACGCAAACTCTTTTCCCGCAAACAGGCCAGTCAAATCCACCGCCACCAACAACAAATGTACATCAGCATCTCACAGCCACTTTGCATCTCACAATCTTCACACATCTGCAGAGCACGCATCGTAAAAAAATCTACCACAGCTTAATAAATGTTGCGAAGCGACGCGTTGGCTAAGCTTTCATCTTTTTTCTGCCAATGCCCACACATGACATAATCTCTGGATCGTTAAAAGTATTAAAATTTCGTTGCCCATAGTGGCAAGCGTCGATTAGACGTACTTATTCAACTCAACTATAGCTATTTAAAATAAAATTCAACTAATTTTTTTAAAATGTTTTTTTGGTCGTGAGTGAACTACCGACGAAAAGAAAAGCGGTGGGCGCCTCTAAGAGACCCCACGACGACTCGCCCATTGATTGCAAAACCCAAACTCAAAAACCAGGTTGTGAAGGAGCGGACAGCGCGTCACAGTGCTCCGTCGCTCTGTCTCTCTCGCACCCTGCGCGATAGAGAGGAGTTGGGACGCCTCTCTTCTGATGGGCCATGGGAATCGCGGCTGGCGCTCCGCTCCGTGGCGCCACCCCTGCCTGGCCGCCTCTCTCCGTCTCCCTCGCACTCACGGGGCATCCCGCAGGGGTGCGAGAGAGACAGAGCGACGATCCTGGGCAGGGCTGGGACCCCCGGGCCGCCCCCGTGACCCTGTCGTTCGGAAACAAGCCCGGAAATGGAAACTGGAATGAGGTTCAGGTGGGCGGGGGATGGTGCGGAAAATGGGGGAGGAGGGGGGGGCGGATGCGCGGCCCTGTGCACCTGCACGTCGTCGGCGAGGCACTGGCGGACTCATCATTGATGGGGTCACACGTTCGGTTCGAGCCCCCAACCCCGTGCCTTTTTCGCCGACGCTATCGCCTGCTCTTCCTGGCCTCTCCCCAAACCCATGAATCGACGCAGAGGCCGCCGGCGGTTTACCGATGCGCCTGCGCCTCCAACTTTGCCGGCGGCGCGTTCGAAGTTTGGCATGAAAAATTAAAAGGCTGCCTGCTCCGTCTGGCCGGTTCCGTGTAAACCCGCTCAATCACTGTCTGGCCGGCGCGGGCCCACATTGGACGCGGCCCCCCAAATGGCTCATACCGTCCCACAAACCTGGCGAGCTTTCCCTTTGCATAGGAAAAGGAAAATTCCACGCGCACGGCGCCGCTTCGCACCAGTCGGGCAAAACAAGCGAGTACACGTCAGATTGTCCCAGTGGAATAAATTATACGGACACATAGCAAACGTGGAAACTCGTTTCGGGACTCATTGCACAGCAGCCGAGCCTGCCGTGTATAATTGGTGGTGATGGCACCTAAGCGCGGCCCACTGTGCGAGCGAGGCAAGACAGTGACGCACCCACACACAACAGTGTATCTCGAGTCGGCACTCTACACAGTTACAGGGAGCGCCTGCCACTACTGTACCGCCAAAGAAGCGGTCTGGCCATCCTAGGCCGTCCTAGGCCGGACCACTCGGTTCCGCACGTGACGTACTTCTTGGCCCGGCAAAAACACAGTGTTGACGCAACGAGCCCAAAAGTTCCACAACGCACCAAAGCCCAGCTCACGCCCACACGTCGGGAATTGCCGGGAGGCTTCATTTTTCACTGACAGTCTGACTAAAAGCAACCCGATTGAAAAATCAATTGCTGTAGTTTAAAAATTTCTCGTCGCTTTGGCTGTGCCGCTCAGTAGCGTCCTTGAGGCGGCCCGCCCGGGCCTGCCTCGTGGGGTGGCCGACCTCCGCTCGGGAGTATCTCCAGATAGGGGAGATAGGCACGATGAGTCACGCCGGCCCGACTTGATCGCTTTGAAACCGCCCCAAACTGAGACTAAGTGCAGGTCGGCTGCTGAGCTACAGCCTACGGCAGGCGATCCCCGCGGCACGCTTCTGGCTGTGTCAAGTCTACAAGACGGCTGGACGGTGACCAGCGGCGCGGCGTTGCCGCTTCGTGCGTGTCCCTGCCCAAATTGCAGGCTCGCGCCTGGCCCTGCCTGCCTGGCCGCTTCGGCTGCGCTGCGGCGATGCCCCCACTCCACCGGCCGCGCCAACAATGCTAGGGCGCTGTGGAGGAAGGGGGAAGGGGTGCGGGGCGGCGCGGCGTTGCCAGATCGTGCGCGGCAGGGATGGCCGCTGTTGGACAGCGCCTGAACGCGGGGGACGGTTCCGCCCGGGCAGTACGCGGGGAGGCGGTGTCAATGTTACCGCGCCGACTGCGAACCATTCACTCAATATCCCCCCCCCCGGCAGGCAGCCTCTAACATATAGTTAGGATACGCGCTTGGATTCAGGACACGGAAGTGAAAGCTAGCCGACAAATCAGTTTAGTTCTGTTAGGTGTGTTTTGAATTAAAGTTATCATCTGCCAATATAAATTGAAATTAAAAAAAAAAAAAAAAAAAAAAAAACAGTGAGCAGCCCCGATCATAATGGACGGGCAGCAAGCCGCTTTGTCGGACACGGTGACGTCACCGGCCAAACCCTCGCTAGGGCTTCATACACTGCAGGCCGTGCACCGGGCCGGCCCGCTGTGCGGTGCCCTGGCGGTGCCCAGTGCGAGGGAGACAGAGCGACTCTTCTTCGGGACGGCGCGGCAGGTGGGGAGAGGGGGAGGGGCCGGGCGATTTACTCGGCCGACGCCGCCATCATTAGCTCTGTCACCCAATATGTTGGTGGGTAGATCCTTTACCACTCCCCTACCCCTTTCCTCATCCCTTTTCCCTCCCGGGGGGACGGACAAACAGACAGACCCACCCACCAACCGCCCCCGAGAAAAAGCAACAAAGGATCAAAGGCCAGAGACCACAGCATGCGAACCATCCCCCCCCTGCAATAACAATTCGAAGTCGTTTGCCATTTATTTCCCGCAGGTTCCACTGAAAAAGATAAAACTTAACAAGACACGACGAAATTTCTCTCCCGCCTCCCGCCGCGGAGTCCTGACTCGTGTAATACAGCCACTTTCTGGGCCGCACAGTGGGCTGCGCAGGTCCTCTGGCCCACTGTGGGCCGCCCCCGGGCCGCCCCCACCCCCGGCACCCCCATGGCCTGCGCCGGTCCTCTGGCCCACTGTGGGCCGCCCCCACCCCCGGCACCCCCATGGCCTACGCCACTCCGGCCAACAAATGGCACCTCTTTCCGACAAGCAGGCGACAGGAGGAAGAGGGGGGGGGAGGGCGCTGGAAGGGTAAGGCCCACAAAGGCGGGGGGGGAAGGGGGGGGAAGCGGGAGACAAGCGAAAAGTGATACTACAACGGCGGCGCGCGCACAAAGTTTTGGCTGAGAGCGGGGCGGGGCGGCCGCCGGAAAGAATGAAAAGCGGGAGCGGGTGAGTCACGCTTAAAAAGAGAGGGGGGAGGGGGGCTAGGACGCTTGAATGGGGGATGAGGCGGGGATGGGGGGGGGGACCGCCCTTGACCTCGGCAGGAAAGCGCAGTGGCCGACTGTGTGGTGGCGGTGTCCATGGGAAAGGCCAGTAAAACTCAAACCGGCCCTTTGTGTTGGAGCGCAGCCAGGCAGTTCAGGCCTTTGGGGCCAGTATACGAGAGAATTTCATGGTCGCCGCGTCTCGCCTGTCGTGTCCGCCGGCGGCGGCGCGGCGGCCAGGCCGGACATGGCGTTCACACCGTCCTGGGCGTTTATTGTAGGGCGGGGCGAGGTGGGGCGGGGCGGGGCGAGGTGGGGCTCCAGGCTGGGGCGGCCAGGGGGAGGGGGTGCATGTAGGGGATGAGCGCGTCGCGCCCAGCCGGCGCCATCCTTTGACTCCCCTCCTATCCAGATGGCCGCGCCGTACCAACGCCGCCACGCGTCCAATCGCAAACGATAGGCCGCCCGCCACGCGCCAGCGCCCCCACTTTAAATCTGTCTCGTCCAAATGCGCAGCGCGAGGAGGCCAAGAACGAGGACCTCGCGCTCGTGATGAGCAGAGTGCCGTAACTTATTTGAATTAGAAGGTTTCAGGGTTCGCATCTCCTAAACGGGCTGCGTTATAAAAGTTACGAAGAAAATAACTTATTTTTAGAATTCAATTTTATAAAATACGTTATTCTTTTCATAACTTTTATAACGCACCCCGTTTAGGAGATACAAACTCTGAAACCTTCTAATTCAAATAAGTTACGGCACCCTGGTGATGAGATGGGCCAGGCTGGAGGGGCGCCTCTTGACGCGCCGTCTCTCTTCGCACTCACAGGGAGTGGGAGTGCGAGGGGGAGAGGGTGGGGGGCAGAGGCGTGCCCCGTTAGGAACCGCGTGCAACCCCTGCATATCCCCGGGGGGTGGGGGGGGCGTGCTTTGCATACAGACAAAAACAGCTGGCCAAGGAAACCGAAGGAAAAACGCTGAAACGCGCCATAGGCAACGCCGGAAACAGCGGCGGGGAACGAAAAGCGGCGCGGGTTTCGTGCAGTCGCCAGGGGTCGAACCCCGGACCGCCGACGCCATTCATCGACGCATTTCAATAAGCCAGGGATCTGCCAAGGGGAAGTCCTTGCACCCAGTCCATGCCGGCTACTGCTGCGCCTGGTCGATAGAGGCCGCATTTGGGCTGCTCGCTCGGATGCTAACTCTGTGTCGTCGTGACTGCGCTGCCGGTCTCGCACACGTCCCGTGCACAGTGTGCCAGAGGGGGGTGGGTGGGGGGGGAGTGAGAGAGAGAGAGAGAGAAAAGAGAGAGAGTGAGAGAGAGAGAGAGAGAGAGAGGAGAGAGAGAGGAGAGAGAGTGAGAGAGCGAAGAAAAAGAGAGAGTGAGAGGAGAGGAGTGAGAGTGAAAGAGAGAGTGAGAGAGAGAGCGAGGTGGTCACTGTTTGGGAATCGAAACTGCGGCGACACTCGCATCGCCGCGGTAGGCGTGCCGGCAGGGTGCTGAGAGCATCCCCGGACGAGGGGCAGGGGGAGGGGGGGGGGCCTTCTCGCCTGCGACGCAAGCTGGACTTGGCACTGGAAGAGGGTGGCCCGTCCCTAAACGGCCCAATTTTACTGTTGGACTAGTCGCCGCATCACTAAGAATGAAACACCGCGGACATCCGAACACAAACACACATGGCGAGCGCATGTTTGGTGTGCACGTGTGTGTGTGAGAGAGAGAGCGTGTACTATGTGCATGTGTGCGGTTTCTGTCGCATGCAAACAAACAGCTCGCGAGCCCTTTATCAGTCCGAGTAGGGGTCGCAGCTTTCAAAGCCTGGACGGTGCCTGTTTAACGCGCACGTTCGTACTTCCGTACGTGTCGGCGCGCTGAACACCAGCCTATCGCCTCGGTCGAGTCCATCTCTCGATGGCACGGTGTCACACTCTGTAACACGCCCCAATGAATCAGACGTCAAAACTGGCGGGGCGTTCTCGCGCCTGCCTCTTATCGCACAGAGCAGTCACGTCATTCAAGAAAACGAAAAAAAAAAAAAATTAGAACGAAACGCAATAATGAAAGCGGTGGAAGAAAAAAAAAACAGACAACAACAGCCAAGGGCGGAGAAAAGAGTTGTCCGTATTAATTAATGAAAGCCAAACAAGCGGATG